>OY744605.1:37734607-37754607 GCA_963556255.1 Allolobophora icterica
CCTCTTTTCAGTAGTTAAACCAGTAGCCAAGGTATGGTGAGATTACTGCAGTATTCCCATATATCAGTGGTTCCATGTGGTTCGACTCTTGATATTGAACCATCTGCGGAGGTTAACTAATTCATCATCAACTGAATATAGAAATTCAGTTTTCAGACATTCATTCAAAAGACATTCAGTTTTTCTACTGATTACCGTTTTCCGATTCGTTTTGAAATAATTTTCTTCAATTTTTCAGTCTTGCATTAATGACTGTCCTCTTTGCAATTTTAATGCGAAATTTTTTCATGCTCCAATCGCAACACCTGGGTCCTCTGTAGGTCAATCTTCTGCTTTATCACGTCATTCATGCGTTTGTCATAAAAAGATCTTCCGATTTGTTAGAGACATACATCAATCTTTCTATTTCCATTACATGACCGAAGCTTCACAATGTCGACGTTTCTTGAATGAATTTATATCGGAATTTGACAGCAGGTGTGCCATCGACCTGTTGTAGTGCAGATGGGTTATATTGTAAAAATGCGCAATGACTTGACCTTTGTTCGCTGCTTTATAAATTATATTCTAATGCAAAGATACTAGAAATGCACTGTAGAGTAATGTAGACCAAAATAGTTTATAATTAATTAAATAATAGCCTCTGTAATGCTACTGTGCTTGACTCAGAGTCTGCACCAAACTGTTCGAGCGTAATGTACAGTATAGAATCAGTTTTATTGTCGATGTGCGACAGCAGTGATAAATTCACACAAGAGAAGAAGAAGAAGAGCAGTCCCTCGCCGTCTCACCTTCCCACCGACAGTGTACGGTCAGTGTACTGATCATAGCTGAGTTGGCTACGCTGTGCAGCTGGAACAGAAATCTCGAACCAAATTTCTGTCCTGGCGGGGTAAATTCACACAAACAATGCATTGATAGGAGACTCTGCACCCATTTCTACTTTGCAGTATATTTTCCAATATCTAATCTGCAGTTTAAAGGCGTATTACGACTATATCGTCGAAGATTAATTATATAATATAATAAGTTTAAGTTCAGGACAGCGTGAGTAGAAGAAAGACGACATGAAACCGCAATAAGTAAATAGTTTTGTTCGCCTGTATACGCTGTAGAACAGAAAGTATGTAATTTATGTTGTCAATGTTTGTTCGGAGGACGGAGACTGTCTTGCAACATCCAGAATTAACATACAAACCTTTTGAGCAAGTGTCGATTCATGCAGTCTAATAATGGTTGAGCTCGTAATGGGATGAATGAATGAGACATTAATCTACCAGTCATTATTACATCGTCCTGAAAACGTGTTTACCGCAGATGAGGAGCCGAGTGGTGACATCAATTGCAGGATCCTGGATTATTCCAAAGTAACTCGTTCCACAGTTCCTCCCATTCCATCTCCACTTCAGCACCCACTGACCGAACCCACTCCAACGCAAGACATAGCAGCGTCTACGGTAAATATTTCCAGCATCTCTCTCAGTTTTCAGCGATCTCGTTCGTAATGATGTTGATTCGCCTTTAGAAAGTTTTGTATAGAACTTGTTGAGTTACTTGCTTTTAGCATCGATTTCCCATATCACTGTTTACCTTTCGTTATAATTGCTCTGTCAATGTCGTTCAGTTGTTGCTGTTTCTTTGTTGGCAATATTAATTATAGTGATGTTAATTACGTCCTTTGAACCGATTTGGTCCTTACTAGGTTATGATTTCGTCCTTATTATGTTATGATTTCATTACACCATGAACATTCTAGAGAGAGACTTGTATGTATGTATCGGATCCATTTATGTAGCCCCACGTAGTTACCTTAAATTGTCGATAGTTCGGAAGATGATTATCATTCAGAGTGCTTGTTGTGTGCCAGGTGTTTCTGCCCTGTTGATGATGTTGATGATGTTGTTGATGATGTCCTTTTATTGACGTCGTCTATGTTGTGATGCGAGTTCATTACATCAGCAATATGTTGGAGAGAGGGAGAGATACATAGAGAGGGAGGGAGAGGTAGATAGAAAGATATAAATAGACAGACAGACAGACAGACAGATAGATAGATAGAAAGACATGAAATAGCCTGTATACGATCATAATCCAGAGTGGTTGTTGTGGTTTGCCAGGACTGCTCCAAAAGTGACGATGATCGATCGGAGAACAGTCTCGATGACGAACCCTTCTTCCGTCACGACGGGTTAGTTACACTGCATCGCAAGACCAAGCAGTAGGGCCTATACAAACTCATATTACCACGTGTAAAACTTGCGACGATTATCAGGGGCGGCGATCTCGAGGAGGTCGAGGGGATAAGACTCCACATTTAACAGTGGGGGACACAGGATACAGTTGTCCCCCCACATATTGAAGAAACACCAAAAAAGATCAACACATATTTTCGATCAGTTCATTTCAAAAGTGTCCCGTGTCCCCCCACCTGTCAAACAAGGTCGCAGCCTCTGACGATTATCAACCTCAGTCGCCATCACAATTGTCTTCGCGCAACGTCACAGCATCCACGGCCCTTCAGTATAACATGATAATTTGTAGTTTCGCAGTAGCATCCTGTTAAACTATCACGTTACATAATATCTAATTTTATCTGACCTGACCTTATACTTAACCTGACCTTAATTTGTCTTGTCTTGCGTTATCTCTTGGTTTTTCAATAGCGATGGAACCGTTCTTCGGAAAAGGTACAAGCGCAACAGTTCAGTGGATGATGAGAAGGACGGTCAAGGACAGGAACTCAGTTCAAAGGTCAACGAAAGTCAGGAAGAGGAAAAGCAAGGGAAAAGAGCGGAAGACGATTCAAGCAGTGCCTTGACTAATGAACCGTGGAATCACGCGTCATTTGACCCCCTTCCAACCGAAGCTCAGATGGAAGTGAGTGATGCCGCTCAGGATGATGTTGCTGCTGCTGCTGTTATGGACAATGATTCGAGGCGGGGGATATATGGGCTGCTGAGATCGAGGACGGATGACGGTCTTTTACGTGGCAATGGTTCTTCGGCTGCTGCAACTGCGGAGGAGGCTATGGCATCTAGGACGATGACGTCAGCTGAAGTTCACCGCAGCAGTAGTGCTGACGTCATCCAGGCCCTTGACATGGTTCTGCTCCGGCACGAGATCTTCCTCCAGCGAAGCGCATTCGGTCCCGACACGCTTGGCTGCACTGAGCAGCATCGCCTAAGCACTTCCGGTGGATGCGCCGAGCGTCGAGCGTCTTCCGGTCTCGTCGAACACGTGACCTCTGGTTTTGGTTGCGATGGAAGAAGAGGCGACGATGGTCATTGTCTGACCATGGCTGTGGTCGGTGGAGATGCGCTGGTCAAAGAACACAGGTAAGATGACCATGTCCTCTGCAGTTTCTTACCACTATCAGAGATTTACAGAAGCAATGCAAAAAAATATATCTGTATGGCAATAATTTAAGCAGCGTCAGTGCCGGTTTTAGAGGGGGCTAAGGGGCTGTAGCCCCTAGATGGAAAGTTAGCCCCCTAGTTTTTCTTAGCCCCTATACAGTTTAACGTTTAATTATCCATACATGTTAGTTGGTAACAAAGCCTGGTTACAGCCTCTGAGTATTATAGTATATGCAGTGTAGGCCTATATGTGTATATGTGTATACAGAACAGTGTGTACTAGAATCCATTTGGAGCACGCATTACATAAATTAATATAAATAGATAAATTCATTGTGAGAAGTAAAAAAAAGAAAAGCTGATGAGTTAAACGATGAACTTTCGACGGGAGGAGGCTAAAGCAATTTTTAGCCCCCTCCCACCCAGGTCAAAACTCTAGAACCGCCACTGAGCAGCGTCCATTTTGCGCCAATGGCACTTATCATAGATAAAACACAACACCCGCAGAGTTACGCGACTCTTAAAGCAAAGAGACAAAACTGGCCTAGTAAGCTTATGCTCGTGTCACAGCAATCTGTGAGATGACACGTTAGACGCGTATACAGTAATTGTAATCAAGGCTCAATCGAAGTGAACCAATGATAAAAATATTATCGGTTTGCATATTCTGAAATCTGGAAATTTCCTATGGACTAAATTTCAACCAACATATTTCAATTGAAGTACGGTACCTGGTAACGGCTTTGCGTTAGGATATCGCATTCGAACAGATAAAACAGGCAAAAAATATAATTGAAACAAGTTCAGTCTTAAACACCCAGATTGGCCTGAGCTACAAGAAAGCGTTTTATTAGACCTTAGACCGGTGTTTAAGACGATGATGATTCGCCGAACTTTAACCATAATGCCTAGAGTATTTACATGTATAACACTGTGCTGTCGAGTGTCGTAAGGAAGCCTTCTCGGCGATTGTTCGCCTGTTTTAGACTGATTAAATTTATAAATAGCGCCTCTAGCAGAAAAAGATAGTTTACTGTTACTGCAGTCGGTCCAATCCGCCGGAAATTTAGTTGGTTTATGAGTGGGCGTCGCATCAGAAGAATTGGATTCCATCGTCATCGTAATCCTGTTATAATTCCAGGACAGGTTCTGCTGTTCCATGTCCTCGCGTCGGGGTCCAGCTGGGTCAGAGGCTGGTGTTCCATGTCCCCGCGTCGGGGTCCAGCTGGGTCAGAGGCTTCGCCTGCCGCTGCAGCTTCTAGTGCTAATAGCCAGCGATGGATTGATGCGTATTTATTAGGCACCCGTTACTTTGTCCGATGTCGACCTCTTTGTCAATGCTGCTGGCGTTTCAGGAAGATGTTGTTGGCTGCTTAAGGTGTGAGGGGGCTCATACATGTAATGTGATTAGATCGGCCTAAGCAGATCAATACTTTATTATATTCTGTCTTTGTCGTATTGCATTGTTTGTGTTATATGGTTTTGCGTCGCATTGTATTTTAGTGCAATTCATTGTATTGCGTTGTAAGCCTACTGTTGTTTGTGCTATGGCGTTGCCTAATTGCTTTTTTGGAGTGTATTGATTTGTTTTCTATTGATTGTAGCGCGCTGTTAAGGGCCTATATTGATTTGTTTTCTATTTCATTGTAATCTTTTGGGGTTTATTGCATTCTACCCCATGAACTTCTGTCGTTCATCCGACTGTCTGGCAAATGCTTGTTTTCTTTCTACTTTAATGTTTAGCATTGCATCGTATCGTAGGCCTAGTGATTGAACATGACAAATATGATTTCTGCGTTTTTAAACTTATTTTTAATATTGAATCTTGTTTTGTTTTTGTTTAGAAACTCCGTGAACTTAGAATTTGGAATTGCACCAGCAAGAGAACTTCGCAAACAGAATCTGGATAGAACAGTAATTTCCGGTTGTCTTGCCAACTCTGCTGTGGAAGCCAGTGCCTTTATCAGAGAAACAGGTCATTGCCCTAGTTCCGATTTATACCAAACTAATATTATTAAAAAAACAGTGCAGACTATTTTTGTCTATATATATTGTTGAGCTAAAATTGTAGCAGTGTGGATACACGTTAGTGTAGACAGCCTAATTGCTTTTTTTAATAAAATTATTGCAAATAGGCTATGTATGAGTTTTGCCATGGGCCGACGTCTGCATTCGTTGTTGTTGAGCTTAAGTCCACACTTATAGGCCGAATTTATACACTATTTTTAAGGAGTGGAGACAAGGCCAACAATAACAAAAGAAGAAAGTGAGAATGAGTGATTGACATAGAGAATAACGGGAGAGAAAGAGGGGGAGAGAGAGAGATAGAGAGAAAGAGAGAGAGAGAGACAGAGACAGAGACAGAGACAGAGACAGAGAGACAGAGACAGACAGACAGACAGAGAGAGACAGAGAGAGAGAGACAGAGAGAGAGAGACAGAGAGAGACAGAGAGAGAGAGACAGAGAGAGAGAGAGAGAGAGAGAGAGAGAGAGAGAGAGAGAGAGAGAGAGAGAGAGAGAGAGAGAGAGAGAGAGAGAGAGAGAGAGAGAGAGAGAGAGAGAGAGAAGGACGAAGGGAGGGAAGGAGGGAGAGAGAAATGGAAAGGGAGAGAGAAATGGAAAGGGAGAGATAGGAATAGATGGAAGAGAGAGTGGGGGAGTGAGAAAGGATGATAGAGAAAGATGTTGTAGCACAAGAGTGCACCATTTCCATAATCTTAGCCTAAGATAAACTGATTGAATGTTGCTGCAAACTGTTGAAGGAAAGTTTAAGTATCCAATATTGGGACAATAGTAGTTGAGGCACTCATTTCCGACGCTTAAGCTTTTGGGTAAGCAGTGAACGATGCCCAGGGTCCTGCAGATGACGCTAGCGCATTGCACAGGACCCTCAACTTATACTGATATCTCCTTACACTGATTGCTGACATAGACTATTGTGTTCAAAGAAAGGGGCCCAGGGAGGGCATTTCTCGACGAGTCTGTTCTGCAGACTCGAATCTGCAATGGTTTAATTGCAGACTAAGCGCTCTGCCTAATAGACCACCAGTTGACATGCAAACTACTTCCACTCTGTTTTCAAAATCCATGTTTCTGTTTCTTCAACAGAGGTCATCGAATTGGACGAAATTTCTCGACTTTCGCCAACGACGACTGAAAGTCGACCGGAAGACAACGGACGTCTGCTTCCGGTTTTGAAGAGAGCAACACATAATGACGACTGCCAGGGAACCAGCGCAGTGAAGTCGTCGAACCCAGGACGGAACGAAAAGCAGTCGCAAGGAATAGGTAAGATTGTTGCACACATCAATAGGAGGCGCATTGGATCGATGTCTACTAAAGCGTCGGATTTAGGGACCAGTAGGGTTTGGCGAGTACATTACCCCATGAAAATCCTGAGGTTACGATAATAGGCCTACAGCAGCAGAGGGCTATAGTGATGACGAGCTGGGTCCAACTCTGAAAGATCTCAAAGTCGCCAGATAAGCTTAAATTTTTGAACAGGCGTGCATATGTAAAATATTTACATGTTTACATGCAAACGTACAGAGCTTACCTTAAAAATTTGTGTGCTAAGTTGTTCCTTGTTTCTGACGCAGACAAGAATATTTCGATCGAAGAACGTGTCAATATTCCTCAAGCACAACTCAGCAGAGACGTAAGTATATATTGAGGAATATCTCAGCATTACTTCGAATGTAATTAAGCTACGCCATAATTGATATGTTCAGTACCTGCAATGCACTGTATTTTCGTATTGTGTCACTGTGCCTCGAACCCTTATGTAGACTTACAATCACTCCTTTTAATAGCAAAACATGTTGTAGGAATGTAGGGCCTAAGTGATGTTATAGTTAAGTGATGAGCGTTCTGTTATTCCTTATTAGCGCTATCCATTGCCTGAATTGTGCATAATATGCTGCACATAATAATTATTCTTCAGATATACGTCTGATATGGTGCACAATTTTTATCTTTTTATCATTTTTTGTTTTGTTATCAGATGCTATATATTATTATTGTATAGCATTCTATTTTTTGTAGGATTCGTGTGTTTCGTCATGTTGGAGTGCTCGTGGCCGACGGTCGAGATGGTCGCCCATCTATAACGTGGACATGCCTCCCAGTGGGCCGGAACAGGTGATGGATGTGCCCTCCTGGGGTCCCCAGCAGGTGGCTGATTGGCTCACGAGACAGAACTTCGTAATCTATGCCTCCAATTTTCTTGAGAAACAAGTTGACGGGAAACAGCTTCTCGAGCTTGACAGCACGAAAATGAAGGTGAGCGTATTGAGTTACATAAAGTTTTTTCAAACAGTCTTGTGGCCAAGTTGAGAGTGAATGTAGAATCTCATAAATAATAGCATGGATCTGAAATTTGTTGTAACTGTTCGTGTAATAGACTATTTCTGTAATAGTCGTTTCTGACTTTGTGTGTGTGTGTGTGTGTGTGTGTGTTGGTGTACGGTTATCACTAACGTTCTTCCTCCACTCATTCCTATCTCCGCTCCGTGTTCACTTACAACCTGCTCTCTTGTCGATGTTTCTGAGGAAATCCGGGTATAATTATTATACAAAAGAAATCTGCAGTGCCATCCACTATTATCTCTGATGTTCACCATGATGCATTTGACTGTTCCTGATGCAGGGCCTCGGAATGAAGACGAGTAAGGACAGGGACTCGCTGAAGAAGAAGCTCAAGGACCTTCGGGCGGCCATCGAGAGACAGCGGAAGGAGGAGCAGAGGCACCACAAGACAACGGACCGACCGACCAGACAGGCTCCACAACCGCCCCCACCCACAAAGGCGACCACGAAACGGAAGATCCTTTTCTTTGGGAAGTGATTCATCGGTAGGTGAATCTATAGCCTTCGATCAGGATTCAGTCCTTCAACTGCGGGTGGAAGTAGTAAGCAGTCTGTAAAGACGCTCTGAGCTGCGACGAGAGGTCTAGCTGCATTCGCGAGAAAGTATCCGATGAAGACGTTAGAGGGGAAAATGTCCGACAAAATTTGAGCGCGGAGTTTTCTCTGACCGGCCAATCTAAAGATGAAGAGCAGGCATCAGGTTTTGAGGAGGAGGAGGACGACGACGAGGAGGAGGACGAGGAGAAGAAGAAGAAGGAGGAGTCATTCAATCGCAGCCTCAATCTTCTCTGTTTCGCCACGTTGTCATGAGTGATCTGACTGTTTACTTAGGAGCCACGAAGCTACGTCGAGGTTTATTGAGTTCCCAGGAGCATTCTTGAACGGTTAGTTTGCAGGCGACTTGCAGGAGGATTGGTTGCCTAGTATAGCGATGAACCTAAAGTTTCGAATGTCATCCTTCGAGAGGTTCACTGTGCCAGTCCTCAAAGTCCAACTGGTATACGTCGTCGATTGCTATGGCTAATATATTGGCCCAATATAAGTTTATGACACCAAGTAAATGTTGATCTTTGTTTAACAACCAATTTCTGATGACGACCTATTGTTGCCAAATGGACAGTGACAATTGACAGATACTTGTTGCGCCTATGAAAATTTAATTGGGTTTTACTAGTTTTCTTAGAGTCAAAAGGCCAGTTTCTGTCTGACCTTCACAAGCATTATCTTGTGTTCTTGTAGTTTGTTCTTATTCATTTGTTCAATTATAGCCTAATCTGTAGTCTTGCCATTAATTCTTTAAGCAAACTGTTATTTACTGTCTTCGCGAAATTGTTTTAGACTGCTGCAATACTGAATTGGAAGTAAACTTTATGCAACAAATTTATAAAAAGTCGGTTGACATATCACGATACTAAAGCCGACATCTTCTGAAACAAGAAGTTTGGCTTTGAAACTTTCGGGTAAAACGACTCATTTGAACTTACAATTTACCTCTTCTATGCAACTATGTAAATGTTATGACATTGAGCATTGTTTAAGATGTGCGAAGCAACATTATACGTCTTGTCTTCTTCTGATAAAAGGTCTGGAAAAGAAAACTTGTCCCACGAGCATGTACGGATCGGCAGAGTCACAGCAGGCCGATGATTCAGTTAAATCTTTGCTGAATCACCAGAGTTACAGATGATTTTTTGCGTCAGTTTTTGCAAGAGGTTTGCTATACAGAAGCATCTGCATTCGTGAAGCATTGTTTGTTTTGCGTATGACATTTCAACTTATTCAACTTCTGTTATTGCTGCACGAACTGCTTTTGCATGGTAATTACTTGCATTGCGACATTTAATTTAAGGCATGTAACAGTATCTATTATCCCCCAACAGAAGACCTTTTGGTGCGATAGAATTCAGAAGCCAAGATCCTATCAATTCGTTTAATCAATTTGAAATGATACGCAAAGAACAAACCATGAAATAACAATGAAATCAATTTTACGATACCAATCGAGACTACGCCGTTTAAAACTGAAGCCTTATCTGAGTAATCGTCTATGATATATATATAATGTTTATAAATATATATACACCTGCATATATATAGCCCATAGTTGCGAATACATATGCATGTGTCCTGCGTGACCTTTTTGAAATGCTTGCCAAGTGCAAATCATTTGTTGGTTGTTCTATTATATTCTTAATCGATTCGGGTAGACAGTTTTATATATTGACGGTGCTCACATATGTTAAACGTTAATATTGTATTTTCATCGTCATCAGAATCATTATCATCGTCATCATTATCATCATCATCGTCATCGTCGTCATCATCATCTTCACTCTTACGCTGCAACGCATAATAATACCAGCAATGCATTCCACTTTGTTGATAGCTTATAATTATACAAGCGATATGTTTTTGATTCGACTATTTATGAACAATTATTGTGTATACGTTTCTTAATGTCTTCCTTAGTCTTTTGACAGCTTGTTCATATATAAATGATTTTCCGAAATGGTTAAATATTTGCACATAATATACGCTTATTTTTTTTATTAAGTGAGTACTCAATAAAAGAATGCGGGCAACAGACAGACATATAGACAGAAATAGACACAGCGCAAAAGAAACGGGCATAGAGGCCTTCTGAGATAGACAGATGATGTGAAAGGCCAAGGTTCGACACAATCTGTGTAGAAAATCTTTGGAAGTCATAATGGTCACGTGGCCGAACGATACGACTAAAACATTCTGATGACAGGATAGGCCTACCTTTAGAAGTATTTAACAAAGACAGCGGAGTAGAGCGATAAGAATTCAGTGAAATTGCTACCCGTTGATATATCAGATACTGTTAAGTAATTGAAAGAGAGAGAGAGAGATAGAGATAGAGATAGAGATGAAGAGATAGAGAGATAGAGAGAGAGAGAGAGACAGAGAGAGAGAGAGAGAGAGAGAGAGAGAGAGAGAGAGAGAGAGAGAGAGAGAGAGAGAGAGAGAGAGAGAGAGAGAGAGAGAGAGATAGATAGATAGATAGAGAGATAGAGAGATAGAGAAAGAGAGAGACAGAGAGAGAGAGACAGAGAGAGAGACAGAGAGATAAAGAGAGAGAGAGAGAGAGAGAGAGAGGAGAGAGAGAGAGAGAGAGAGAGAGAGAGAGAGAGAGAGTCAGAGTGACAGTAAGAGAAGGATGTCCTTGGACTGATACATTTTGAGAATAGACAATTTGGCTCTGAGGATTTATGACTAAATTAGCATCGGCGCACACACATTACCCGATAGGCGTTCAAATAATCCCGCTCAATAATCCGATTCAGATGGAGACTTGCATTGTGCCTTGACCTAGGCCTACTGTGCAGTGCAATATACAACAGTGGCTTACTCTCGCATATGCATTCTTACCTACTCCAATCAACGGAATGATAGACATGTTCTGTAGTTGAACTCAGTCGCTGATATGTGCTGTGCATCATTGAGTCAGTTCTAAACTGCCAAGAGATCCTGTATGACTCGGTTACAGACAGACAGAAAGATAGAGACTAGAACATAGAGGAAGAGAGGAAAGATAAAACGAAAAAAGAGGGAAAGACATGAAGACAGATGCAATCAGGTAGGAGATAGGACAGAAATGGAGATCGAATTTTAAAGAGAGATACATGTAAAGAGAGAGACAGAGACAGAGAGAGAGTGACAGAGAGAGAGACAGAGACAGAGACAGAGACAGAGACAGAGAGTGACAGAGAGACAGAGACAGAGACAGAGAGTGACAGAGAGACAGAGACAGAGACAGAGAGGGAGGGAGGGAGGGAGGGAGGGAGGGAGGGAGGGAGGGAGGGAGGGAGGGAGGGAGGGAGGGAGGGAGGGAGGGAGGGAAAGGAGAGATAGATAGATAGATAGATAGATAGATAGATAGATAGATAGATAGATAGATAGATAGATAGATAGATAGATAGATAGATAGATAGATAGATAGATAGATAGATAGATAGATAGATAGATAGATAGATAGATAGATAGATAGATAGATAGATAGATAGATAGAGACAAAGAGACAGAGGGACAGAGACAGAGAGACAGGGAGAGATATACAGAGAGAGAGAAGGAGGGATAGGGAGAGAAGAGAACAGAGAGCGGGACTAAGACGCAGAGGGAGAGAGTGAAAATTAATAGAAACGAAGATATTAAAAACGGTTGGGATCGACTAAGGAAAGAAAATGGGATGGAAAGTGGGAAAGGGGTGGGATGTAAGTCGGACCCTGACGACGTAGGGAAGCGTGTGACTAGAATGACATGGCTGAATAAATTGGACGCAGGACATGACTGGCATCTTAATTACTGAGGTTATATTTAAAGATTCCTAAACGAACTCAAGCGCTAAATATATCGAACAGACTAAATCGATGGAATCCTCGGCCAAGTTCTTTCTCTTCGACCGCATTTCTTAAAAGCTTCACCGTCTGCCTACATCTCTCTCAGCCACAAGTAGAAACACGCAATGGGACACAGAAACATTGCATCGGGACGTCGTAAGACTCACTTATATCCACACAGCACTGAATGGATGAATGAATGAATGAACGAGTGAACGAATGAATGAATGAATGAGCGAGTGAACGAATGAATGAGTGAACGAATGAATGAATGAAAGAGTGAACGAACGAATGAACGAATGAATGAATGAAAGAGTGAACGAATGAATGAACGAATGAATGAACGAATGAACGAGTGAATGAATGAACGAGTGAATGAATGAATGAATGAGTGATTGAATGAATGAACGAGTGAATGAACGAATGAATGAACGAGTGAATGAATGAATGAGTGATTGAATGAATGAACGAGTGAATTAATGAACGATTGAATGAATGAACGAGTGAATGAATGAATGAATGAGTGAATGAATGAACGACTGAATGAATGCATGCATGAACGAACGAGTGAATGAATGAATGAATGAACGAACGAATGAATGAACGATTGAATGAATGAACGAGTGAATGAACGAATGAATGAACGATTGAATGAATGAACGAATGAACGAATGAATGAACGAATGAATGAACTAATGAACGAGTGAATGAATGAACGAGTGAATGAATGAATGAGTGATTGAATGAACGAATGAATGAACGATTGAATGAATGAACGAGTGAATGAATGAATGAACGAGTGAATGAATGAACGAATGAATGAACGACTGAATGAATGAATGCATGCATGAACGAACGAGTGAACGAATGAATGAATGAATGAACGAATGAACGAATGAGTTAATTAATTGATCAATTAATTAATGATCGAGCAGATTTCTTGCAATAAATGCTGTAGCTATTAAGTTCACAAAGAAGAAGAGGAGAAGAAGCAGTCCCTTGAGCTGTCCTGAGAGGCAGCCATGGGTATGAAGGGCCAGCGACTTCTTTTTCTTAGCTTCGGCATATGAGGGTGGATGACTAGTTCTCTCCCTCGCCCCTCTCATCTTCCAACTGACAGTGCTCGGTCAGCGTACGCTTTATAGCTGAGTTGGCTATGTGGCGCAGGTGGAGCAGAAGCGAGGATTTGAACCCCTGACCTCTTGGTTGAGAGTCCAGCACGCTATAACCACTTAACAGTCGCGCACCACAAAACTCATATATACAATTCTGAATAACTTTTGCAGAGTCCTTCGCTACGTAAGTACAATTGTTAACCCGCAATTGCCTTTCAGCCTATCACTTTGGAGGCAGTCACCTGTTGAAGTCTTTCGCAAAACGTATATTCTCTTCACGTTTTAACCCTGCTTGTTTCGAAGTGATGGTAAATTTGGTGGTAGCAGTGATGGTGATGCGGATGGCAATGGTAGTGGTGGTGGTAGCAGTAATGGTGATGCAGATGTCAGTGGCAGTGATGGTAATGGCGGCGGTGGCAGATTCGCTTAAAACTGACGCTGTCAACAAAAGACACTAAAGTTGTGAGAATGTTCATAGAGATTTATTGTCTGACAGTAAAACACTGATGCAGTCACGAGACAGGATCTGTGTACATCTACGTATGGACATTTAAACCTTTCCAGCTTTTAAGAAAGCTGACTGATACTCAGTAGTTAGCACAATATCTTCCTTATCGTTAGAGAATGCTATGTCTAAGAATCTGGCCATAGTAAGACATTGTACGACGGTGCCTAGTCAATATATGACCGACCCGAAATTCTGCCCTGTGTACCGTTCACCATTCACCTGATTCAATTCTGATAAATTTCCTGAGCATCTTGCGTCTCCTGTAACTCTAGACTTGGCAAATGTTTAACAAGGGTCCTGTATCCATCTTTATCTGCTGAACATACTTTGGTTGTCAAGGCCGCAGAGTGACTGAGCGACTGATCGATGGAAAGAAGAATAAACAGAGATTCTAATGGAGACATTATTACAAAGAATTCTGGCAAATGTAACACGATACGACGACGGTAACTTATCGTCATTATTTTTGCCCTTCATAAGTCGCATGACAGACGCGCACAGAGCTATTAGGCAGGTGCTCGAGCATCAACAATCTAGACAGACAGACAGACAGACAGACAGACAGACAGACAGACAGACAGACAGACAGACAGACAGACAGACAGACAGACGCTCAGACAGACAGACATGCACACACAGAGACAGAAAGGCAGACAGAATAGACGATCAAAGACATAAATACAGACAGACATGCACACAGACAGACACACAGACAGATATACAGACAGACACATAGACAGACAGACATACAGACAGACATACACGCAGACAGAGACACACACAAACATACATACATACAAGCACATACTCAGACACACACAGACGTACACAAATACACACAGACACACAGACATACATACAGACAGACAGACAGATTGCAACAGAGACAGAGACTAAAGCAGATATGGAGCAGACTGGAGATACTAGAGTCACAGAGCTCTATTGTCGTGTTATTATGAAGTCCAGTGAGTCCTGACTTCCCGTAAAAGTCAAAGAAGAGACGAACAAAAAAGACTATGTCGACTGTATACAGGGCAGCAGTTCTAAGTGCCTCACTGAGATACACCAAGAAACGCTACCTCGTGTCTAGATGCACAAATACATTTCAAGAAATAACATAACATAACATAACATTTTCTTTATTGAAACCAAAATACATAACAAGCAGCAGTACACACTGAAAACAATTCAAGATGGTCGCAAAGGTAGGCCCTGAAGGGATGACTCCCGCTAGTAGGGACACCTCTTACTGGTTGTATTGAGTCTATTGACATGGCGAGAACCAACTTGAGGCTTAAACTTCCAATTAGTATTACTAAACAAGAATCTGGTTAAATGGAACCAAGGATTGCCGCCAATTGGGCAGTGGAGGAAATCAGAATCTTAAGGCTACACCTGACATTACCTTACTCTCAGACGGTGTATGCTCTCTTATCTCTCGAGCAAATACTTTGACCTCAATCTTTTCCTCTTCCGAAGATCTTTTGTATATAGTTCCATCATTCACCGCATTCCTTAATTCCCTCTACTGTGGAATTGCTGTTATTTATTTAACTTTCCAAGTCATGTCATTATAGCTACAAATCATCCAAATTCAGACATAGCGTCAGCCAATAGTAGAAACTCCGATGAACATTCTAAATGCATTTTAGTTAGTCTCCTAACGTAGAGGCAATTTATCTCTTTCGCGGATAGCGGACGAAGAGATTTTATTAAATCGATTCTCAATACATCACAGTTGTTGTTGTTGGCCAGAGCAAAAGTCTTGAACAAGACTACACTCCTTGAAAGCCTCTATCTGTCAAAGACGGTCGTAACTGCTTCACAACAAATATATTCCCAACTGTTAAACTGGTCTTACTCCTATGATCCATTGTGGTTCTAAGTAAATTTTAAAACCGGTCCAAACTTCCTTATAGGGCCTATAGAAACGTCTCTGTTCACTGCCGTAGATTCTCTTAGACCTTTTGGTAAAATGCAAAGTATATTCAAATTATGTTATAAATATACACCTATGGCGTATAATTGTATATTTAAAATGATTTTTAAAATATAAACCTACAGATTCTTTAACAAAATGACGATATGGCGGGTTGCAGAGGTGTGTTGCTCAGGTTCTAAAGCAGCTGGCGTTAGCTCTTATAAAGGGGTGAAGAACTTCGTGGTAGTGGACTTTAAAAATTCTTAAGCCAAATTTGACTGAATAAACGCAGGCGAATGTTCGATCGTTCACTGAATGTCGTCGCTCTTTTATGGAGGTCTGCTAAAATCAATTTGGATAAATTAATTTATTTCATATCTATATTAAGTTTTGGTAAACTTGTCATAAATATCACCAAACTTAACATCGATTTTTGATACTGAAGTGTTTTGATAAGATACCTGACGAGCGTGAAATGTTAGGATTCTATATGCAGTGTTGTCACTTGACGCAATCAGTTACCAAACCATAATTGCATGTAAGAATAAAGTGCAGTATGTGTTGAACTATGCCAAGGGTAATTAAGGTCTCGTCATCGTTATGTTGATTATTGCTGTGTCTCGCACCAGAAATTCCAGAAACGGCTCAGCGTTGGGCTTTGGGCGTTCTCGGTGGCTGGTCTAAAGCGTATTGTTATTCAGATCAAAACTAAAGAGCAGAGACTCATCTCTTTGAACTTGCTTACCCTCCGTTTATTTTGACATCTCCTTCTCTGATTCATCGAATCTAGACCGGGCTTCTCCAGCAGATTACTGTTGTTGTTGACTACGAGTCGATTGATTCATTAATTGTTGAGTGCACTTAGAAAAATGGCGGAATAGAAGTCGTTAGATTAGACTGATTAG
Source organism: Allolobophora icterica (assembly GCA_963556255.1). Classification (NCBI taxonomy): domain Eukaryota; kingdom Metazoa; phylum Annelida; class Clitellata; order Crassiclitellata; family Lumbricidae; genus Allolobophora; species Allolobophora icterica. Next base: position 37,751,146 of record OY744605.1, read on the forward strand.
ATTGAAAAGCGAGAGGGAAGGGGAAGCCCCCGACAGTTTTCGCGGTTCATTACACAATTCCATAATAATAATAATAATAATAATAAGACGATTTTTATAGCGCCGTAGCACAGCCGAGGCCGAAGAAAAGGGCGCTGTACATGAGTCACAAAGTCAATGACAATGGTACGAAAGTTTAAAAAGATATGTCTTCAGGTGCGATTTGAATGACTCCAGAGATGGCGCATTCTTAATGTGGTCGGGAAGATTGTTCCACGCAGTAGGTCCAGCGACAGAGAAGGAAGAGTCGCCAAATCTCGTGGAAGACCGCGGCACTTGTAGTTGATTCTTTGATGACGATCGTAGCCGACATCTGCTCTGGTTGTCTGCCACACGAATGCAGAAATCGGAGATATACTCCGGCATGAGGTGATTCAATGCTTTATATGTGATCAGGCACAGTTTGTACGTGATCCGCTGAGGAACGCGCAGCCAGTGAAGGTTGTCACGCAGCAGATCAGTGACATGATCAGATGGTATTCGGCCATATATGATTCGTGCAGCAGAGTTGAGCACCGACTGTATTCGATCTAATTGAGAAGTCGGCAGGCCCGCCAGTAGGCTATTGCAGTAGTCAACCCTGGAAACTATGAAGCTGTTGACCAAGATGACGGCAGTTGAGGTTGGAATGAATTTACGGATGGTTTTAATACGCCGCAGTTGGTAGAAGCAGCCTCGAACGAGTCGACTGCTGTGGAAGCAGTGATACCTGGGTAAACTCTGCTTGGGCTATATAATATAGCCTACACTTACGCAACTGCATGACTGCTGAACGAATAGGCTAACAGTCAACCACCTGTTGCTTAGTCTAGGCTTACAGCCGTCAATTCACAGCTAAGTGACAGTTTATAGCAAACTTGGAAATTTATAGGAAATTGTCCCCCAAGATGGCTGTTCAAATCAACCATCATTTATTGAACTGGATTCATAGTAAATTCAGCAAAATAATGGAAAGCTATAGACAGCTTTGCTAACATAGCGCTTACATTTCTGGGAATGGGAAGAGGCTTTGTCGTTTAGTTGCCTTCAAGGAATTTATGAAGATGGACAGACACAATGACCGATACAATGAATGATACACCTAACGATACATCGACCAAGACACCCAACTATATATCAACAGATACTTCGACAGATGAACACTGACATCGACCCATACATCGAATAATTCTGTGAACAAAGAGTCAGAGAACGATACAAGGACCGATACATGCACGCATACATCGTGGGATACCGTACACGAGATTATCGGTCGGTGCGTGCGTGCGTGCGTGGGTTGGTCGTTTGGTGCAAAATTCGTTCGATTGACAGCGTCATCTTTCAACCAGTCGTCCGTGTAACTCGACAAGAAGACAGCCGTGCTCTTTAACAATCCATTGTGTTGCACCTCATTCTCCTACACATCTTTCTCCTCCTCTTCCTTTGTCTTCTTACGTTGCTTCTTTTGTTACTCCATATAATCTTCCCATTATTCCTCCGACTAATGACTTTTCTTCGTCCTTTTAGCTCTTTCCCCTTCTTTATTCTGCTTCTGTTTATGTTAGATCTGCTTTCCCACCCTGTCGATGACGTTCCTTGTTTCCCTTCACGGCTTCTATCTGGTCACCTACATCGTTCTCCCCAACTACTACTCCTACTCCTCCAGTCAGGATTTTTGATTTCATTTCCTTTCCTTCATCTTTCCCTCCGTCTACTCCTTGTATGTCTTCCTATTCTTTCTTCTCTTCATCCTTCTACTCCTTCTCCCAATTTTTTCTGTTCCACAAAAATTTCTCTTTAATAGGTTTTCCTATCACGCAGCTTTCCGTTACTCACTATCATCTATCTGAACCTCTCTCTCATATTTCTCTCCACACCTCGTCTTTTTCTCTACCCTTATATATATACTTTATACTTGCCATTTCACACACTTCACACACACCTACACACACACCTACACACACACACACACACACACACACACACACACACACACACACACACACACACACACACACATGTCTTTTCACTTCCGCTATTCCTCAGCACCTGCCAGGTAGATTATAAGAAGCTGGAAACAATTTTGAGCTCCATGACAGAGCTGAGTTTACTACGATATATACCATACATTAATCAGTGCATATTTTAAGGAATTTAGACTACTGGGACAAAATCAGCCATGGGTCTAGTTCATGACCTTTTTTGGAACTCGTCTCTGAAAAACTTTGATGACCTTTTTTAGGAATTCCTCTCCCGAAAAAGTTGATGACCTTTATTGGGGAATATCATGACAATGCGTTTTACTAATTCTAATTTTACTACTGGCGACTGGGGCAAATCTAAAAACTCCTGCAATGTTTTGTCCCATTAGTTATACTTTAAACATACATTGCCTGGGACAAATCACAGTGACTACTGGGACAATCCTACGACTACTGGGACATTTGTCCCACTAGTTATACAGTTAAAATATGCCCTGACATTAATGCATGTTGATCGTCATATTCATCTACTGTCCTTCTTCTCCTCTTCCTGCTCCTCTTCCTCCTCGTCCTCGATAATCTTTTCCTCTCTCCCCTTCCTCCTTCTCCTCCTTTCCTTCTCCACCGTCATCTCTCAGTCTTATCCATCGTCCGTTCCAGCATATACGGTTCCTCCACTTCCTCGTCCATCGTCCCTGACAGTTAACCCTCCGCTGCAGCAGGACACGGATCAGTGCTTCTCCAGATGACGCCATCCATAAGCGAACGCCGTCGGATGAAGCGAAACGTCATATCCGATCCCTCTTCCTGTCTCCAGGGAAGGTCACGTGATCGGTGATTGACTCGTAATCTGGTTGTCATCCCTGCTGATTGCCTCTGGAGTGCACTGGCTCACTCTGCAGGAAGATGACAAACGACAGCTGCAGTATCATGGCTGCCGTGAGTGTTCTGGGTACAGTATACGGTAGACGAAAAATGCAATTAACTACGTTGCTTTTTTTAACAGATTGTAATTCATGGCGTAGCATTATAAACTCGGCTCGAGCATAAAACTCGAAATTATCTCCAATTTCTTATGGTCTACCTGCAGACAAGCTCGGAGGAATAGCGAAAGTGAAAAGTCTTAGCATTACACACACACATAGGCGTAATTTGTGGGGGGTACGAGGGGTACCCGTACCCCCCACTTTTTGGACTGGGGGGTACTGTACCCCCCACTTTTTAAACAATGTCAATTAATATTTTTGTTATTGTGCCTTCCCAGAGAATGCAGTCTCCGCCAAAGTGCGAAAGTACTTAGATACACATGTAAATCGTGAGCCAAAATTAATGAGAATACTGAGAGGGAATATGTTCAAAATGGACACCATGCGAAAAGCGAAATTGGAGAAGAAATTGGTACCCCCCACTTTTAGACCAAAGTATTGGTACCCCCCACTTTTTAGACCAAAGTTACGCCCCT
>OY744605.1:37757107-37944607 GCA_963556255.1 Allolobophora icterica
TTATACGAGCTTTTTAATTATACGCCCCCCATCCTACTCTCTTTCTGTCGCTCTTACCTTCTAACCAACCTCTGTTTCCCTCCATGGCAGAATTCCTCCTCTCAGCCTTAGATGGAAATAATCGTAGATCCGCATAATTAGTCTTTTATTTGTATTTTCTGCAATAAATAAATAAACACACCGTTTAGCACAAAACATTTAAAACTACAGCAGATGCTAATTACCCATGCATACACTCTGAAAAAAACCGCTTGGACTGCTGAATAAATGTCATTAAGGAACTAAGTCTAGATTCGTAGACAAAGGATCATGTGCTTTTGTTCGGCATATACGGTGGATAATAGATATGGAGGAGATAACAAAATGACCTTGAACAGCCAGACGAAGGACGGGGGTGGGGAGTCATTCCCTTCCACCAAAATAGCCATAGAACGTTAAGTAAGCTTATAGCATTGGCAGCGCGTATATACGGTGACATATATACCGGAACCAAATCCCTCAACGCCGCATGATTGTGCCACATTCTCCTCTGTGTATGCATAGACCACGTTATACCGCATACATCAAGCGGACAGATGGACACTGGAAATTTATTGCCACTCCACTTATTTCTTATTCTCTTGTAATTCTCTTTGTGCATAACTATGTTTTGAGAGAATTTATTAATTCGTATCGGCAACACCACTAAAAAATGCATTCTCTGGTCACCTAAAATTCTAATCTAATCCAGCGCCGTCAGCATAATGCAGAATTGATTAATCCGATAATGGATGTTTACCGGGAAGCCAATCCATCGTTCAGTCAAACAGAGCCACAGTTTTTGAATGTTGCGCTATCTTCACAATTCTCAATTAGCCAATATCCTTATTGACCTCATTTCTAGTTAATTCAGTAACTTGAGTGAATCCACCCCTTTCTTCATTTTCCTTCACCTTCATTCCGTATGAAGCCATTCCTTTATACAGTCATCTCTGCTCTCCCCCAGGCTTTCCTTTTTCTTCCTCCTCTGTTTCCTGGTCTATCCATTTCAATGCCTTCGGGACCGTTGTACGACGAACCGTTTGAATGGCTCGTCCGTTAGCCTCGTTCGTCGATCGGGCAGGTCAACTGAATGAAATATACGGTCCCATTGTTCCTGATCTTGCAGCTAATCCACCCGCCCTCCTTGTCTCACCCCATATGTCACCCTCACCGGGGTCACTCAACTGTTTCCCTCCCTCTCTGTATCACTCTCTGTCCTCCCCCTCCCCGCTGACGCAGTATGCCAATTCTTCGTTCAACCGTCGACCGTCCATGGACGATGGGAAACCAGTGGGAGACATTACTTTTTTGAAACACACGAGAATGCCCTGCGATGCCTGGCAGGGCGGAGCGAGACGGGCATCGGACGGGATTTTGTGTCGGATCTTCATTAGGACTTCGAAGTCAACTGTCGGCAGCGCGTCCGTCAAATGAGAAGTTCCTATAGACATTTGGGGATCCGGTGGACAATGAGTTTACAGGAATCCCACCCGTGGATTCTCCCTTCCACAGGCATCACACACAAAACTCACAGAGTCAAAACACACTATAGGTTAATATGTCACATTTAACCCCTTCGTTTATCTTGTGAGCATGTGATCTGTTCTAGAGGTTAGCGTGTTATGTTAAGCTGTCAATAAGTCGCGGATTTCGCCAGGACATAAAGATATTTCAACAGATCTGTTCCACTATAGAGTCACCCAGTTAAAGCAACTATGAGTAGGCCTACACTGACAGTACCCTTTCTGTGGGCAGATTGAGTTGGCAAGACTGGCCTCATGTTCTCATATTCCGTGTTTTCTCGTGCTTTGGACCATCCTTCTAGAACATCCTCCCAGTAAACATATAGGCCCTGTTCCATCACAAATCTCTTAAACAGCCATGTTTAGCGCCTTTGTGACGTTCTTAAAAGGCGTTTTAAACATAACCAGATGCATGCTTGTATCAATAGATGTGTTAAGGTGAAGGCCAAAATGCATGTTTGCGTACATCCGTGGAAATCCCAACGAAATGTGGCTTCCGGTGTCAAGAATCTTTTGGCTGAAAATGTAAACTCAATCACAGTAATGCAAAACCATGACACATACTTTGACGTATACCAATCGATCTACGTTCATGTTGTAGCCTACCGTTACAAATTAGGAAATGGAACTTTATGTTTTCCTATTGTTTTAACCTATGTTATAAGTTTCTACATTGCTCGTCCTTTAGACTCAAATCATAGAGACAGTGGAAAATTTGAATTATGAAATTCATTAAGCCTATTTTTTAAACTGATCTACAATAAGTCGGTATAAATGGCCAATTATATTCCGTTTGCCGGATGATTTAATAGCGGTTTCGACGGAGAATCCGTTTTCCGTGTAGAACGGCATCGGAGGAAACGGCCCACTGTTCATCGATGATGCACTTGATGCATCGTCAGCCTCTGAATCAGGCGACACAGGCGCTGAAATACTGCTGTCGACTCGAGAGTAATTGATGCGTCCTAATTACACGGGCAACGTTATTCGATAAGCCTGCTAATTGATACACCTTTTAAGGCGGCCACAGGTAATCGATTAGTGAAACCGGAGACGGTCTATTCGTCGCGTCATGAACAGGCAAACAACGTGACGTCTTCAATGGCGGATCTCGAGAGATGGAGCAGACGGTCGACGAAGACTACGGCCGAGCGATGGCAAGAGGACGAGGAAGAGGACGAAGAGGAGGAGGAGGAGGAGGAAGAAAGGAGAACCTCTTCAAACGATGTTGTTGGCTGAGAAGCAATTGTTCCTGTGCTGGAGATGAAACAGCCGATGAGTCTGAGATTGAATTGAATCATCAGTAACTGAGTACTCATCCATTTATAGAACTCACTTCGTGCCGTCAATAAGGGAAACATCGGAGGCTTAAGAAATGCCGAAGCGACTGCCTATATATGACGTACCTGTTGAAGAATGCTTTGCCCTACATTCCTGTTTCAGCAGCTGATTTACTTGTGATGTCGTTATCAATTTTGTTCGGTTAGCCTTCAGGAATAAACCGTATTTGTGGATAGGTTGTGCCCCATTATAACTGTGCCATAGCAATGCTTAAATATTAGAATATAACTTATAAACTTCATAGTATCGACCATAGACAGAGTTGGTTATGACTCTAGGGATCTTTATGTAAATTAGGCTTGTTAGGCGTATAATATAATATATTATATATTAAAACAGTGAAATAAATTACTAATGTTGCTGTATAGAAAATTTTGTTTATTATACTCAATGACCTGAAATTTCAGAAGAAGAGGAAGAACAAGAGGAAGAGGAAGAGGAGGAGGAGGAGGAAGAGGAGGAGGAAGAGGAAGAAGAAGAAGGAGAAGGAGGAGGAGGAGCACACTAGACACTACACCATTGAGCACCTCCAAGAAAACCGGTTCAAAAAGAATAAAATATAAACATAAAATATGAATAGTCAACCATGTACATTTATGCTGCATAGTCATTTAGGTAGTCAGTACATATTTACGTATGCATTGTTTCCTACGTATTATAAAAACAGCAGGTGTTCGCATGCCAGCCACCTGTTGCAAATCTATAAGGCTGCCTCAGATCACAATGAATCTATCACGCACTCGAATGGTTTTGTAGGGAAATGGAGATCAGTGTATAGATAGAATGCAACAGTGTTAACACTCTGCCCGGCTGCACGCTTATCTCAATGGCATTTGGCTGAAGAACTCGTTTGACTGCACTTATTGCTCTCTGTGTCTGTGTCTGTCTGTCTGTCTCTGTCTGTCTGTCTCTCTGTCTGTCTCTCTCTCTGTGTCCTTCTCTGTCTGTCTGTCTGTCTGTCTGTCTGTCTGTCTGTCTGTCTGTCTGTCTGTCTGTCTGTCTGTCTGTCTGTCTGTCTCTCTCTCTCTCTCTCTCTCTCTCTCTCTCTCTCTCTCTCTCTCTCTCTCCTCTCTCTCTCTCTCTCTCTCTCTCTCTCTCTCTCTCTCTCTCTCTCTCTCAGACACACATACACACACAGTGTGGGAATTGTAGAAAAAAGACTGGAGAGGGAAACATTTTATCCGTATTTTGAAAATTGATGTCGACAAAATTGGAAAGCAGCAGATTTCAACGCTAGCAGTTTTGCAATACAGACTCGAATCGAAATCAATTCCTTAGTTGAGAAAATTCAAAAATGCATACATGATACACCGTGGAAATGTCTTCCTTTGTCAGAAACTCAGAGTAAAATAATGCTAAATCACACAAGCGCAACTGATGGGATTTGAAACGACAACCTGGAGTGTGCAATGAAGACTTAACTGGACGGGTCCTAATAAAGACTGGGGGTTGAACCCCAACCTGCGACAATTCCCACCCTGCACACACATACCGACAAGGAGAAAGACAGTTTTAAAGAGAAAGACAGTCATTAAGAAAGACGGTCAAACAGATTCTAAAAACCTCCTTTTCGACAACTCAGACGTGCATCGAAACTTGGAGCACAATTGAATACCGCCATCGACTGATGCATTTTAGTTCGATGGTGGGTCAATAAAAATAACAGAAATATGATACTCGCGACAATAGTAGAGCTATATTATGTCCTATGCAGCCTGGCAGGTGCAGGAGCGCTCTGCATTGCAAAAGCAGCCATCGCAGCTTCTCTCGCGAACTGAACAATGCACTGTTTTGCTAGGACAAGACTGGGAACGCTTCTGAGTAGACAAGCATTACACAGAGACATACTTATGTGCTAACAAGCCTATAAATACAGTAGGGGAGTCCATGACGACAGCCCACGCTGTATACGGAGCCAATTATTCAAATTTCCTAATTAGATGAAGAGGAGAGGAGCAGGGCCGGATTTGGGCATAAGTTGAAAAAGATACAACTTAGGGCCTCACACTCCGTAAGGGCCTACAAAATTCAGAGTTTTGGGGCCTTTAAAATGTTATGTGCATATATATATATATATATATATATATATATATATATATATATATATATATATATATATATATATATATATATATATATATATATATATATATACAGTACACACGATATATATATTATGTAGAACTTTTTAAAAACGGCTTGTGTAGCAAATTCCATCTCACCTGCGTAAATGCATTCATTTGAAAATAATTTGAATTTCACTCTTTAAATGCCTTGCTATTAAATAATTAACACTTTTTAAAGGCATATATATTTTAAAGTTTTGTGAGACCTTCTGGTGTAATTGTGTAACAAGGGCCTCCGAGCTTTCTATAGCTTATAGGGCCTCACCAAGCCTAAATCCAGCACTGGAGAGGAGTAGCATGAAGCAGAACAAACAGAGAGAGAGTGACAAAAAGAGAGAGAGGGAGAGAGACACAGAACGAGACAGTGAGAGAGAGCCAGAGACAGACAAACAGAGACAGACAGACAGACAGAGACAGACAGACAGAGTGATCGAGAGAGAGATAGACAGAGAAAGGGAGAGAGACAGACAGACAGACAGACAGAGCGAAAGAGTGACAGAGAGAGAAAGAGAGCGAGAGAGACAGAGACAGAGAGAGTAAAACACTAACAGACAAGAAGGCAAGCAGGCAGAGTGTGATAAAGATAGAGCAAAACGAAGAAACGCAAAATCCAACATACATACAGACGCCTCGAAACACACAAGCACAGACAATGACACGGATGCCGATAAATGGAAAGAAAACAGAGATTAGCATATAATATGTCGGACGAGGGATCGACTGCAGAAGACCAGCAGAACGAACAAAGCCTGCAGCCGTCGAATCCTAATCAAGACTGATATCAATCAATACACCGCTCTGATCGATATCATCCATCGAACATCCGCTTCCTTCTCCATATATATATATATATATATATATATATATATATATATATATATATATATATATATATATATATATATATATATATATATATATATATATATATATATATATATATATATATATATACATACATGCATATATACATATATGTATATATATACATGTATGTATATATATACATGTATGTATATATATGTATGCATATATATATGTCCATATATATTGCCATAATATATATGCGCAACGTTATCTGGGCTCTATGTATGGGTTCGTGGTAGTGTTGATCTAATCATGATACCGATGACATCGACAGTAATGCACGTTGCACGCGGTGGTGGTGGTGGTGGTGTTTGAGGTCTATGGGGCATATTGTGCACGGGGCTGTACCTATGAACTATATATATATATATATATATATATATATATATATATATATATATATATATATATATATATATATATATATATATATATATATATATATATATATATATATATATATTAGTCCCGAGACCGACAGACTGAAAACGGTCTCACTACTGCAACAGTTCAACAGTATAGTACAGTGCTGATTTGAAATTGATTTTTTTTTCAAAGCATACAACTGACCTGAATAACAGGTTTCTGATAGAAATATTATTTAAGACTAACTTTACTGGAAGAAAGCAGACTAAATATACTTTCACATATATATGAATTAACTGGACAAAATTTTGCAATGGAATATTACCTAAGTTCATTGCACTAGACAGTTTGGCCTTTTAAAAAAAATTGTAGGCTTTTGATAATACTTTGTTTAGCTTCGGAAATAAAGATCTTTTACAAAGCATGCAGTTAAACAGCCACTAGACAAGAAGTGACCTTAGATCATGACCTATGAAACAATAGTTTTCAGTGCAAAGTGGATATCCGCAAGAACGGCTGTCAGTAACACAATCTGTGATTTTGAAAATTGGTGAGCGCTATCATTTTGTAGCTGGGATTCAAGGGATTTCAAAGACAAAAGCGCACTTATCTCTTCAAAGACTCGTCAACAATGTAGGTTCCTACTGTCCACATGTACATTCCATTGGCTTTGTTAGTCCACCAAGATATCCACCTCAACCATTTCAATTATCGCTTAAAGAAAACTACGTCAGTAATCCAAGTAAGGCAGTGGTCCATTTGTATATACAAAAAACTTTTTCCACGCATAATCCAAAAGAATCTCAATCAATCAATCAATCCTTTTATTGATTGATTGATTGATCTCGATTCGAGATAAACTCACCCAACGAAAGCTAACCCAATCTTTAGTTCTACACAATTACATGTGAGCAAATGAAGCATGATCCTCATACAAGAATCTTTCTCCACAATAATCCAAAAATATTCGAGCCGCACTAAATTCTAACACATACTTTTTAGTTTTAGCGCAAAAATAGGAGTAACCTGATCTTATGTAGTATAGCATGGACTTCTATATTTTAGCCTCGAACATGCACTAACATGTTAAAATGCACTCTGAGAATGATTGCGAATGGCTTGCGCCTAACATGACTGCCACAATTCCGGCCTGAAAGCCATGACCGGTTCAGTTCGAGGCTAAAATATAGAAGTCCATGCTATACTACATAAGATCAGGTTACTCCTATTTTTACGATGTTGTCTATAGCTAAAAACTTAACCATCAGTGTAAGGCTACACTGTAGGCCATCATCGAGAGTAATATATACATGTGTATGAGTATGTGCATTGTGCATGTTTGTAAATATATGTGCATATTATGTGTCTATACATAACGACTGCCATGGAGAGAGAAAATAATGGTCGACTTGTTTACGCCGACTGCAGAGACGGTCATCTTCAAAATTACTCGGATCTAAGGCTTTATTATCTCATGCTCACTGACCATATACAACACACCGACATGCACGCAAACCACTTACAGAATATGTCTCATTATTATCATTATACACAAGGATATGTATATATATATATGTGGGTGCAAGCATATATGTACATATATATATCACATATATAAGTCGTCTAGTTGAGACTACTATATATAGCTTGTTTACCATTTTCAGGTGTCCGAGTTTCTGAACTACAATAAATGTGGTGCATATACAACTAAAAACGTCATACTCAACATGACATACTTAATATACTTAACATGTAATACTCAACGTAACATACTTGATATACTTAACTTGTCATACCTAACATACTTAGCCTGCCACACTTAACGCAACATACTTGACATACTTTAAAACTGTTATGCTTAACATACTTAACATGTCATACTTAGCATATTCAGCACATCAAACTTAACATACTTCACATACTCTTAACTCGTCGTGATCATCATCTTCGTCGTCATCGTCGTCATTATCCGCATCGTCGTCATCACCATCAAAGTTATTTGCGTAAATCGCACGACCCTGCATCGCCTCCTGCTGCTGCTGCTGCTGCTGCTGCTGACGCAACGATTGCGCTTGATGCCGATGCTATAGCAACCGCCCGACCGTCGGAGATGCTTTATGCCATGTTGTCTCCTCGTAAATTTTGTTGTTGATGACGATGACGACAACGATGACGTCGACGAAGACGGGAACTGGTTAAAACGTCATTTCTCTGCCTCCGAAAAATGGGTCAAGTCTCGTAGAATGGAGAAAAAGCCTTCGAAGAAATGCCTCTCCTTTCGACAATAACATGCGCTAAAGCTAAGACGCCTATTATAAATAGCACAGCAGCTATAAGTGCGCCAGTCAGATCAATAGGACCATTTAATGCATACGTGTATGACTCACAAAATTCCCAGTTTGATTGCATGCTTTTCATACATAATACATACATAGATGATCATAAATAGACCCTATACGATTACATTTATACATGCGTATATTTTACGTGTTGGAGGTTCCTTCATTTCGGCGCCTCTATTAATCCACCACTCCTTAAATTTATTTTCAGAACTACCAGTGACACGATGTCATAGAATTCGGCCAAGTGTTTCGTGTCCTGAATTCATGCTAAACGCTGCTCGAAAAGTTATCACATACTTTCCTTCAAGGACTCATCATTTGACCTGCACGTAGGCCTGGTTCTTTTCTCCTTTCTAATTTCTTCGGCATATTTCTAAAGCCTAATCCATTTCCCACTTCCATCGTTCCAGTCTTCCTAAAATCGAGCGCCTTCGGCAGAATCATTCCGGTCGCTTATTTGCCTTGTCTGGAAAGTATTTACCGCTTTTGACCTCCAGCGCATGAACGCATTGAGTTTTCGCGCAACGCAGAAAACCGGAAGTCGAAACTGTTAACTGGGATCGTGACGCCAGCCTTGATCTGCGCAAGAATGTTTAGATAGATGGCTCGCAAATTTGTATTAGGAAAACACTGCCGTGCACAGTCGGCGCCCAAGGACTTCTTTTACATAGGAAACGAAATTCGAGCTTCGCATATGCGAACATTGAATGGATCTTGATGTGCATTAAACTTACAGCGGCAAACGCAGACATGAAAGACATAGCTAATGCATGACGTTTCTACTGAACTCCTCTAATGTCTCTTCTCTTGTCCTCTTCTGTCTTTCTCTCGCTCTTTCTCCTTGCCTTCTTCCTCTCTCGCTTTGGCTGTATCTCTCAGTTGCTCAATCTATTTATCTGTCTCTGTCTATCTCTGTCTCTGTCTGTGTCTGTCTATCTCAACCTGTCTCTGTCTCTGTCTGTCTCTGTCTGTCCCTGTCTGTCTCTGTCTGTCTGTCTGTCTCTGCCTGTCTATGGTCTGTCTATGTTTAATATCATCGCAGCATAATTCACACTTCCATGCAAGATTCAGATTACTGGCATTTCCTGTGAAACTGATAATTCATTGTCAATCCTTAGCAATGTTTTGTCTGTTGTCAGATTGATGCTGTTGGTATTGTATTGTATTGTATCTAATTAATTGTATGTTTGCAATTCAAACTTACAAACTAAGCCCCTTTAGGCGACAGTTGACTGAAAGAGTAATAAGTTAACGCTTACTTTCATCTCTCCTTGACTAATCCTACGCTCCCTCGCGTTACTTTACCTTACCCACCTCATAACTTACATTTGCTTACCTTGGATACATACCATGATACCTGTATCTCACCTAACTTACCTTGCCTGAACTTAATTTAACAAACCTTACCTTACAATCTTTTATATATCTGACATCCTGTCTCTCACAATCTATGACAACACCGTCTGTCTGTTTATCTGTCTGTCTGTCTGTCTGTCTGTCTGTCTCTCTGCCTATAAAATCTTTCAATTAACGCTAGCCCACTCTCGCATAATAAGCTTATGCAAACAGGTATTTTCTTAGTAATCGAGAACATGATGCAGAATAAGATACATCATTCTTGGATGACGAAATAAACTAAGGGTCATAGAGTGCTTGGCCTTGCAATGGGTCTATTACCATATGGGAATTGACTTCCAACGGCTCTCTCGTTACACGAGCGTCGGCTCTAACCTAAAACAGCCTGCATGCAGTCGGCGCGTTTTCCACTTCTGACGAACGTAAACCTAGGCCATAATTCAACTTATAAGAAAACCATTTACCCGGCTCTAATTATACGAAACCCATACACCGTTGCAAAAGCTGATGCATTCTGTGAATTGGTCCTGATTGATGCATTTTTCCCTCACGTGATTCTTAAGCGCTACTTATTTTTGAGGGAGCATAGTGACTGTTCTAGTGTTACGTACGATCGACTTTATTTTTCTGCAGCAGATAGAAAGAACTGATTGGATCATCTCATTCAAAGCAGGCCCCGGTCTGGACGAATATTGTTCTTCTCAGACCGGTGCAGTTTCTGTTAAATCGATTTTCGCGATATTTTTAAACAATGAATTGACTTTAGTTCGCGAACATAAAAATGAGGGAGATCCTGCATTCCCCACCCCCGGATTTTTGATATATTTTACAGGAGGGCGTTTATCGTGGTCCCGTCGTCACCGGTGACCGGCCATCATTGTCCGCAGTACATGCCTATATTTGTAACGAATGGCGGACAGGCGAACATGATTAACAGTTAGCCGACGTTGACTTTCGTTAATCGCGTTAGAGGCGGCGCAGAGAGGGACAGGGCGCGGGAGAGAGGGACAGGGCGCGGGAGAGAGGGACAGGGTGCGGGAGAGTGGGACAGGGCGTGGGAGAGAGATTGGAAAACTGATAAATTATGCCTTGTATAGGTGTGACAGGTTTCATCATGGCCCAGTTCAGCCGTATACCGGGTACGCGATTACATGAATTTTCCACCTGGCTGGCGTCGTATAATGCGTGAACGAAACTCTGGCTCTCCCTTCCTCTCTTTCTCAGCCATATTTACTGCGCCTCATCGCTCACTGACCGGAAGTGCAGCGCCGCGCCGTCTTCTGTACACCGGAAGTTACACTTCATTGTTTCTCACAAGTCATTTGGCGCAAGAATTAGAGAAATAATTACATATACGATCGCATTTTGATCCTGTGCGTGTAAACTTGTCTACAAGTTAGTCCTATCTGTTTATCTGCATAAACTTTAGACTGTCTAAACTATGTAATAATGTAACGTAATATAAATATGTATAATAAAGCGCTCATCGCAGCAGAGCTGTTCGGAAGCTATGTTCCAGCTTGTAATATTACACTCGTTTAGGTTAGCTTATAAGCAAGCTACAAAGGCGCTAGCTACATTAAGGATCTAACTGACTTATTGACTGTTTGGTGCTGGGCGTACTTGATGCACTTTCATCAATTCAGCGATAAAATCAGTGATAGTTTCATTGCAGCAAAACATTTTACACCGTAGCATATTGCCATTCACCTCAGCGTTCGGACTTCGAATTTCGTATCGTCTAGCGAAATTGGCAGTTTGCAATGCACAATAACTTCAGCGCTTTGCCCCCAAGATTGCTTTTCTGGCTACTTTCACTATAAGTGCCTACCATGTCAAGTGATAAAGAGCTCCACTTTCCGAGTGGACACTAAAGACAATGAATGACCAGTGCTACGTTAGCACGTTCACCCGCCACATTAACCTCCTCTGTCGCAATTGCTACTGTACGATGTTAGCACTGTACGATGTTAGCGCTGCATTCGATACAGTTGATCATTCTATCCTTCTAACTCGTCTCTCCACTTCTTACGGCCTCTCTGGTAATCTTCTTGACTGGTTCACATCCTACCTGCATGACCGTTCCTGCACCGTTGCCTGTGGGTCTGCTAGGTCTCCCTGGGTCCCCGTTCCTTTTGGCTTGCCTCAGGGCTCTGTTCTGGGCCCCTTATTATATATTCTCTATACGGCTGACCTGGGTCCCCTTCTGGCTGCTGGTGCAGTTCTCAGCCAGTCTTATGCAGATGACCTCCAGGCTTATGTTCACTGCTCAGCTTTGGCGGCAGCTGTTGCTGTCCGTGAGATTGTCCGGGTCACGGAGACCTTGGAAGCCTGGATGTCCTCCAACCGCCTGAGGCTTAACTCGAGCAAGACGCAGTTCATCTGGCTGGGTACGCGTCAGCAACTAGCAAAAATTAACCTTGAGGCTCTAGCCCTTGAGTTCCCTCGGGTCTCTTTTGCCTCTTCTGTACGCGACCTTGGCGTTACCCTGGATCAGGAACTCACGTTCACCCGCCACATTAACCTCCTCTGTCGCAATTGCTACTATCAGCTGCGCCAGCTTAGAGTGGTGTCGCGGTCTTTGTCCCAAGGGGCTGCCTCTACCCTTGTACATGCACTTGTAGTCTCCCGGCTTGATTATTGTAGTGCCCTTTATGCTGGCCTCCCAGCTGTCCGGGTTGGGTGCCTGGATCGGGTTCTCCGCGTAGCTGCGCGCCTCATTGGCCGTATTCCTAAATATGGCCGGGTTTCAGAATTTATGAGGGATGTGTTGCACTGGCTTCCATTCCCACTACGAATCACATATAGGGTTTCTGCGCTTTTTAGGCGCTGCTTGGAGGGACTAGCGCCCCTATACTTACAGGGTTTCTGTCGCCCTACATCTGTTGTCCAGCGGCGATCTAACCTTCGATCAGCTGATCAAGCTGTACTCATGGTCCCTCGCTCGCGTACCGCAATCATGCAGCGCCGCTCCTTCTCTGTTGCTGGTCCTATGATCTGGAATGGGCTTCCAATAGCGCTCCGTCTGGTCCCTATAGATCACTCTACTACTTTTTATACTAATTTGAAGACTGTTCTCTTTAGCCGTGGCTGAACTGGGAGCGCTCCTGAGTAGACAGCCTTGAAGGGGCGCTATATAAAAGTTCCATAAATGAAATGAAATGAAATGAAATAAGCTAATTTATTAATAAAGGTAACTGACTCACCGCTATTTGTGTCTACGTTTCATGTTATATTTCGGATGACTTGTTGTCTGAGTTGCGTTTTGCTGTGTATCGTAATATCCTGAGTTACGAAATTGAGTCATAACCGAAGCACGCACGTCTAGTCAAATCAATAGCTCATAATTATATGCGCAATTTTATAAGATGCGTCACTTGAAAAGGCAGAAAATACCAAAGACTGAGTATAACACAAGAAATGTATACATGTATATGAAGTTAATTGAACTATAATAATGTTGAAAGTACTCCCCATCGCTTTGGCTACTGAACCCTTTTGATCTGAACAGTTTTGACGGAATCCCGACCTAAACAAACCGTGTTCTGGCACCCGAACCAACATAGGTTTAATTAATAACACAGTTATGAACAAACTGAATTCTCTTTTATATAAGCAGATTTTAAACAAATGGCTCATATGAAAAAATAAAGTTTTAAGTTAAAGCCAAGTCCCTCGGAATGCAATAATTATAGTGAATATGTGAGGTTTTAATGCTTCTGGCGCTTTGCTTCTTCTCGCGACATTTTTTAATGTTCGGGTTTGATGTTAGAAAGTTGGATTCTTATATAACGTGCAGCATTGGAGAAAATAGATGGATGAATGATAACACTCTTGTATGAAGAACATAAGATTTTGAAAGACGCTGTTCGATACCCGCAAGCCCCCTCTAGGTCAACTCAGCCTTCCACTCCCTAAGGGGAGCAGTAAAAATGAGCGGGAGCCTAACAGGCTGCCAAGACGTATTTTCAATAAGATCTTGATTATTGTACCGTCATGTTTCAAAGTTTCAATGTACCATCCTGCGGTTTGTCAGTGAGCTTGTGAATAAACACGGATATATTATATTATATTTAGTCGATTTCTACATTTAGTTTTTGTTTCCGTATAATAGGAGAATCCAGTTTCACAAAAATATGTTTCCGTAAATGGCAGACTAACTGCACGGGTCCCCACAATTTAGTTAGGCTGCTCCAGAAATTTAACACTGAAAATTCGTTGAAATTTTGCTTCGGTTGAGAGTCAGACTTAATTTCAATGATAGCCGGACCTACGTCGTCTTCTACCATTGAAGGACTGCCAAGCGGAGGCGTTATCGTGGGTTGCGGATGCTACAGCCTGTCAACGCTCCCAACTATCGACTCTACTCAGAATTTGATGCTGTCAATTTTGAATGGGAATTCATTGGCTGGGTTACACGTGAGTGCGTGGGACCACCACAGGAGATTGTTCTAGTTTTCTATGCACCCCTTTACTTACTTTTAATATTTCTGTACTCAATGACATCTAACTTCTTTAGGTTTTCCGCAGAGAAAGCCTCTGATTATGCGAATGGCGTTATATAAATTATCTTAATAAATTACTAATAAATAATAAATATATAATAACATACATATCCACATATACACGCCTTCACACATGCATACATACGCGCATACACACTTACATGCGTACATACATACAAACATACATGCAGACATGCATACCGACAAACATGCAGACATATATGCACATATATACACGAACATTGTGAACTGAGTTTTGTGTACAGTCTTGCAGTGCGAGATGTTAGCGTATATATTTAGTGCGTTTACTTTAGTTTCACGTGTATATGTATATATGATAGATGTATAACGTTTAGTCTTAGTGACACGCGCGGCCGGCCGATATCGGCAGTGGCGCGCTATATGTATATTATTAGATTTCGCTTATGCGCACAGAAGACAGGTGTGTCAAGAGGCGCGAAGAATTATGCTGACTAGAGAAGTTTGAATTCGAGTGTGTTCGCTGTAGTAGTGTGGCTGACTAGTCGAGTTGTAATCGAATTGAGTTCTGTCTGTTTTGTTTCTTATTAAACTGAAAAGATATTAAACTGTGTTGCTGATTAATTCAGGTTATACTTATACGTAGAATTAGTGTTCAAAAGGTGAACGTTAAATAGGCGTTAAGTACGAAGAGAACAAGGATTTAATCAGAAGGATTGTCAACGGAAGGATTGGGTTGACATTATTGGTGGCAGCGGTGGGATAAGAACTCACGGTGGATAAAAACTCACGGTGGAATAGCGTCGGTGTGGATAAATACTCACGGTGGATAAATACTCACGGTGGAATAAATACTCACGGTGGAATAAATACTCACGGTGGATGTAAACTCACGGTGGATTAAAATTCACGTTATCACCTTCTTCGGCGGATAGAAGAATCTACGACGGTGATAAAAGAATTTACGCGTTGTTGCTGTGTGACGTGTCTACGATATCAACGATGGTGGAACACGAGAAACGGTATAAACATTTCGTTGTTTTCCACGAACAAATATAAAAGAAATCCCGTTTGTTTATCGATTCACACAACAAGAAAAACCGTGACTTCTTTGAAAAGAGAAATCACCGAAGTAAACAAGTAAGATGGAGAAACTAAGTGCTGAAAGACAAGCAGATATTAAGAAGATGTCTACGGAAAGGCTAAAACAGCGTTTGTTGAAAGCCGGTTTTAAGGAAGAACAATTAGAAGGTATGTCACGTGGTGACATGATACATGAACTCGTTGAAGTGTGGGTTAAAGAAGAAGTCGAAGAAGAAGGTGCCGTTGGCGGTGCCGTAGAAAAGGCTATTGAAAAACCTCCTGCGCCTATGTCTATGGAGATGTTGATGCAGTGGATGATGATGAAAGAAGATAGGGAGGAGAAACGGAGACAAGAAGAGAAAGAAAGAGAGGAGAAACGGAGACAAGAAGAGAAAGAAAGAGAGGAGAAACGGAGACAAGAAGAGAAAGAAAGAGAGGAGAAACGGAGACAAGAAGAGAAAGAAAGAGAGGAGAAACGGAGACAAGAAGAGAAAGAGTTGAGACAAGAAGCAGAACGTGTAAGACAAGACGAATTGCGCTTGCAGAGAGAGAAAGAAGAGAAAGCAGAACGTCTGCAGAGAGAGAAAGAAGAGAAAACAGAACGTCTGCAGAGAGAGAGAGAGAAGATAAAGCAGAACAAGTGCGTAAGGCAGAACTTGAATTGCAAAAGAATCAGTTTGAGATTCAGTTAGAACAGTTGAAAAGAGATAGGGAAGATGCTGAAAGAAGAAGATTGGAGCAGATGATTGAATTTGAAAAAGCTAGAAAAAGTGATGAAGAGGTTCGTCAGCAACAGATTGAAGCAAAGAGAATGCGTGAAGAAGAAAAAGAAAAAGCGCGAACGTTAGAGTTAGAACGTGCAGAACAGATCAGATAAGAAGAACTCAAATTTCAGAAAGAAAGTTTGGAAAAGGCAGAGGCAGAAAGACAGGAACGTCTGAAACTGGAGAAATCAAAATTGACATTGAAAGAAACGCAAATGAGAGAAGAACGGGAAGCAGAAAGAAGGAAGCAGCAAGAAAGTGAAACTTTGGTGTCAAAAATTAAGAAAATAGGTGATGCAATGAAGCATGTATTGCCTCAAATGCCAACTGATATGATGGAGGTGCCATTATATTTTTGAAACAGTCGAGAACGCATTTCGTAGTTTTGCTGTGGAAAAGCCGTTTTGGGTGAAATTATTACTACCATTGATGACGCCGAAAGCTCGAACCGTTCTGAATAGATTGTCATACGATGATCTAGACAATTATGATAGAGTCAAGCAGCACTTATTAAAAGAATTTAAATTGACTTCGAGAGAATACAGAACCAGATTTGTGGATGCTAAGAAGACAACAGAAGAGACTTATACGATGTTTACGGCAAGACTGAAGAACTTGCTAAACTATTACGTGAGAAGTCGAAACGTGAACAGAGAGTATGATACGCTCTTTGATTTGCTGGTAGCGGATAAGCTAAAAGAATGTTTACCGCCAGGTCCACTACAGTTTGTATTGTCGAAGGAAGGAACTGACTGTCTCCAAGCTAGTGCAGTGGCAGACCTAGCAGACATTCATGTAAACAATCGAATTGGGTTTGCATTTCCAAATATAAACAGTTATCCTTCTCAACGTTCCGTAAACCAAAGCCAGAGTGGAAAGTGGAAAAGTAATCCAGAAACAGGGAGTCAGTTCAAAGGTAAAGAAGTCAAGGCTAATGTCCCTGTACCCAATGAGACCAGAGAAGTGACGTTTGGTCGTCAGGGATTTAACAAATCGTCAGCGCCGTTTGCCAAGAGGGAAGGCAACACATCGTTTACGCAGTATAAGAGATATGAAGGAAATGAACAACGAGGTATTTCACAACCATACCATACAGTTGTGAAACGTTGTCACAACTGTGGTTCAGACAAACATTTGGTTAAATTTTGTCCAGTTCCAGTGGCAGCAGCTAGTTCTAGCAGAAATCAAGAACACACAAGGGTGAATTTGATTCAAGTGGTTAGTGATACAGGTAATCAAACCACGGGTCAAGAAAACCAAGAGACTGAAGTAAAGTCAGTAATGAAATGTGGTATTCAAAAAGAAATTCTATTGGATGCTGAAAGTCAGAGAGAAGTCATAGGAAAAGATGACAGTCGAATATTGAAGAAATCGTTCTTGCAATATGTCGAGGTTGAAATTCGTGCAGTAGACGGTAAAGAGCCAGTGAAAGTCAAAGCACTGAGCGACTCGGGTGCAGAAATTCCGGTGATTAGTGAAGAATTACTGGAAGGCATGAAGGTGGAACAAATTGGAAAAGTGAATTTGCAATGTGTGGCAGGAGAGGCCATTCCTGCGAAGTTAGTAAAAGTCGATGTTAGACTGTGTGATAGTGACGTGGAAGAAGAGGGATTTCCGCGTAAAATCCAGTGTTCACTTACACCTTATGTCACCTTGATGTGTGCTAGTATTGCAAAGATGGGCAGTACAGAAAGATTCTTGTTGCATCCAGAGATAATTGCCGAATTAAAAGCCGTACCACAGATGAAAATTAAAACGATACAAGGAGATGTGAGTGTACGAGCAAATGTAATGACGAGAGCGCAGAGTCGGAAACAGGAAATGGTAGATGTTGATGAGAAGAGTGAAACTGAAAGTTCAAGTGATGAGGAAAACGAAAGTAATAAGCAACGAAGCTTATCGCGAGATGGTGTAACATCAGAGATAAACGAGCAAGAGATGGCTGCATGCGAGAATGGCACATTAAATGAAACGGAAGAAGACAATGAATGTGATGTGGGGATAGGAGACTTGTATAGAGATGAAGAGATGGATGAAGAACAAAAGGTGCAGATTGCCGATTCGAAGAAGTTCGAAGAGCAACAGAGAAAGGATGAATCGTTGAAGCCGTGGTGGAAGTTACACAAGAGAAAGAATCTGAATTCTGTGTGATCAACGGTTTATTGCATAAGAAATATCAGATATTAGACCAGACGATATATCAACTAGTGTTACCAAAAGAGAGACGAATTAAAGTGATGGAATTGGCGCATGAATCGGTATTTGGAGGACATCTAGGAGAAGAGAAAACAAGAGAACGAATAAAATTATCTTTTGTATGGCCAAAGATGAGAAGAGACATTGTGAAATTTTGTAAGTCTTGCGAGAAATGTCAACTAAAGGCAAGGAGTCTGGTGATGGATAGAGTACCTATCACTCCGGTCTCAAGAGAAGAGGTCGCCTTCAGGAGAATGACGATGGACCTCGTTGGCCCGATCGATCCAGTATCTGCTGCAGGTCACAAGTATTGTTTATGCATTGTGGACTCGTGCACCAGATGGCCTACAATCTTTTTATTGAAATCACTGACAGCGAAGGCTGTGTGTGAAGCGTTGACGGAACTGTTCATGAACGTTGGTGTGCCGTCCGTGATTACAAGTGACCAAGGAACGAACTTCACAGCCAGTTTGACAAGAGAATTTCTCAATTTAATGGGCTGTAGTCCACGATTCGACACACCAGGACACCCAGAAGCTGCTGGATTAGTAGAAAGATGGAATCAGACATTTAAAAAGATGATCCATCATGTGATAATAGACAACCCGAGGAAATGGCACAAGATAATTCCTTTCACAGTGTGGGCATTACGAGAAGTGCCGAATGCAACTACTGGAGTATCACCATATATGCTTGTCTATGGGAAAATTCCGAGAGGACCATTGGCAATATTAAAAGAGAGTTGGACTAGAGAAATAAACTTACCACCTCATGTTGGAGTTAAACCAGAAAAGTATTTAAAAGAACTCAAAGAAAATATGGAGAAAGCATTATTGTTTGCAGAATCCTACTCTCGAGAAAAGCAATTACAATACACGAATCAGTATAACAAGAGAGCAAAGCACAAAGAATTTGAAGCTGGTGAGAAAGTCATAGTTTTGTATCCAACGTCAACAAACAAACTTATTTCTCGATGGCATGGTCCATGTACGATCATACATCGAAGATCAAAGTACTCTTATTTAGTCGATATGGGTGAAAATGGTCGAAAAATAATTCACGCCAACAAGATCAGAAAATATGTTACTCGAGCATTAAGTTGTGGTCTAATCGTTGAAGAAGATGAAGATTTTGGTTCAGTGGTTGAATTACCAATGAGGAATGAGGTTCAAGATGACAAGAATTCACTTAACCTCGATCCTGAACAAATTAGCCATTTGACAGTAACTCAGCAAGAACAGTTGTTGAACGTTTTGAACAAATACTGTGACAGATTTTCAGAAAAACCCGGATTATGTACATTGGTTGAACATGAAATTGAACTAAAGCCAGGATTTCATGAAAAGGAATTTGCAGCATATCGAATTCCTTTGATTTATCGATCAGAAGTGGAACGTCAGATCAAAGAAATGTTAAAAACAAACATTATTAAACCATCATCGAGCAGAATGGCAAGCCCTTTGGTTATTGTTAAAAAGAAAGACGGATCTTTGAGACTTGCCTGTGACTACAGATACATTAACTCATTCACAGTGGATTGTAAATATCCGATGCCGATTGTCAGAGACGTTTTGAACAAAGTTGGAAAGTCTAATGTGATTTCCATTTTGGACTGTCGAAGTGCTTATTGGACTTGTCCTGTAAAACAATCTGATCAATGGAAGACAGCTTTTGTAACACATAATGGACTGTATGAATTTACTCGTGTTCCTTTTGGAATGATAAATTCTGGACGAACTTTTGTTAAGGCGATAAATTTAGTTTTACAGCCTATAAGTGACTTTGCAGAACCGTATGTTGATGACATTGCTGTGCATTCTGACAGTTGGAATATTCACTTGCAGCATCTAGATGCATTTTTGATGCAAATGAGATTGCATAACGTTACTTTGAATTTGAAAAAATGCATATTTGGTAAGAGTGAAGTAAGGTTTATCGGTCATGTGGTTGGGTCTGGTAAGATAAAGATGAATCCAAACAGAATTGAAAGTTTGACTAATTTGAAGATCCCAGAAACTAAGAAGCAAGTTAAGCAACTGCTTGGATTTTTTAATTATTACAGACAGTTTATTAAGGACTTTGCACAGATTGCGAAACCGCTATCTGATTTAACTAGTAAACGTGTTTCTGATAAGATTGATTGGACTGTTGAACATCAGCAAGCATTTGATTTACTTAAAGAGGCTGTGCGATCCAAAGTAGTATTATATGTTTTTGAAGTGGGAAAACCATTCAATTTGTACTGCGATAGTAGTGACTTTGCAGTTGGGGCTGTTTTAACACAGATGGACGACAAGGGAATAGAACGCCCTGTGTCATTTATCAGTCAAAAATTAACTGATACCCAGAAGAGATGGGCTACTGTGGAAAAGGAAGCCTATGCTATTGTTTGGGCTCTAAACAAGTTAAAAGAAATTATAATTGGATCAAAAATTTTCATTTTTACTGATCACAATCCTCTTACATATTTGACTGAGTCAATGTCTAAGTCTGCTAAACTTGTGCGTTGGGCGTTAGCCTTACAAACTTTTGATGTTGAGGTGAAGTACAAGAAGGGCAGATTGAATATTATTGCTGATTGTTTGTCAAGGTTATAAGTAATCGTAAGACTGTTTATTAATTATTTAGATATATATATATGTTTCATGTATTATGGTAATTTCGCAAATTTTGAAATTTAATTTGCTCAATTCCAGAAAAAGGAAGGAGGTAATGTGAACTGAGTTTTGTGTACAGTCTTGCAGTGCGAGATGTTAGCGTATATATTTAGTGCGTTTACTTTAGTTTCACGTGTATATGTATATATGATAGATGTATAACGTTTAGTCTTAGTGACACGCGCGGCCGGCCGATATCGGCAGTGGCGCGCTATATGTATATTATTAGATTTCGCTTATGCGCACAGAAGACAGGTGTGTCAAGAGGCGCGAAGAATTATGCTGACTAGAGAAGTTTGAATTCGAGTGTGTTCGCTGTAGTAGTGTGGCTGACTAGTCGAGTTGTAATCGAATTGAGTTCTGTCTGTTTTGTTTCTTATTAAACTGAAAAGATATTAAACTGTGTTGCTGATTAATTCAGGTTATACTTATACGTAGAATTAGTGTTCAAAAGGTGAACGTTAAATAGGCGTTAAGTACGAAGAGAACAAGGATTTAATCAGAAGGATTGTCAACGGAAGGATTGGGTTGACAAACATATATATATATATAATTTATATATGCATAATTGCATATGCCATAATATGTTCTATATCTGTATGCCATACATACACGCACATATTCATACGTACACACATACTAACCCACACATATATAAAAGTGTTTTCGAGCAGATTGTCGCCAGGTGACAGCATCCAGCCACACATGCAGTTCTTCTTCTGCCTGTCCTCCGATCCGTCCGACCGGCCGTCTGCTGGTCGATGCATCGCTGCAGCGTGGCAGCTGCAGGCAGCGACCGGCGGCGGCGGTGGCGACGGGCGGCGGCTGGAGCGAGCGCCCCCGGCGTCGGTTCAGACGGCCAGAGTATCTCGGTCCGCATCAGCGGAGTTTCGCTTCTGTCTCCGTCGACGGATTGGCGTGAAAATGATCGCAGCGATCGACGATGACAGACTGGTGACAGTCGCTGTTGGTGTTTTTCGTCGTAGATGCCTGAGGTCACTGAAGGGCGACAGCCGAGCGATGCCGACGGACAAGGGTGTCGTCACGGATCAGTGCGCACAATTAAATCGCCAGGATTACGCTGAGCGCCAGCTGCCACACCTTATCGGGTGTGTTATAGCGCTATAAAATTCGATCGAAACTAGGCGTTTGTGAAGATTATTGTTGTAGTGCAGATCATGTTTTGTGATGACCGTCGATGAAATCGAAACGATTGGATATAAGTTTGTTAGTTGTCTGCGCTGAGTTTCCGGATAAATAAGTATGTCGTCTGTGCACTTGGTCAACTTCAGCGTTGATATAGTAGATCGGAAAGATGGAAACTTTTCCATGTGGCGCGTTACGAGCGACGTGGTGGTATCGACTCTCCAGCCGTACAGCATGGTCCACCTGTTCGCCACTCTCGTCATCCTTGGCACCATCATCCTCCTCGCCATCATCGGTAACGTCTTGGTCATGGCTGCCGTCGTCCTCGAACGTAACCTGCGCAACGTGGCCAACTACCTGGTCGTGTCGTTAGCCGTGGCCGACATGATGGTGGCCACTCTCGTGATGCCGTTGGCTGCCGTGAACGAGGTCAGTCAGCGATGGTTCCTCGGTCGGGAGATCTGTGACATGTGGGTCTCTCTGGATGTCATCTGCTGCACGGCCTCCATTCTCCATCTCGTCGCCATCAGCCTCGACCGCTACTGGGCCGTAACGAGAGTCGACTACATCCACCACCGATCAGGGAAGCGCATCCTGATGATGGTCGGCGCCAGTTGGGTTCTGTCCCTCATGATCTCCATTCCACCGCTCTTCCTTCAGAAGGATCCCAGCTACGACCCGAACAAGACCGGGTCGTGCATCATAAGCCAGGATCCCGGATACACGATCTACTCGACCGTCGGAGCCTTCTACCTACCGTTCATTCTCATGATGATCATCTATCTACGCGTCTTTCTCGCTGCTCGCCAGCGCATTCGCAAAAAGCAGTTCCGCGCCGCCGCTGCTGCCAGAGCAAGCGTGACCAAGGAGGCAGTGAGCACGTGCGTCGACGGCGGGTCAACCGTGTCGCATTCGCCAACCGAAGGAACGTCGATGACGACCTTCATGCTAACGATGAACACCATGGACAATAGTCCGCGACACTCTCTCAACGACGGCGGCGGGGACACAGTGGCCGAAGCCGATCTCACTGCGAACGATGCTAACCGCAACGAAACGAAATGCTACCCCCATAACCCGGCGACGGCCACCCTCAGCCCTCCTACGACACCTCCGTCGTTACCCGCCAAGCAGGGGCACCTGATCCAGTCTCCGCCGGCAACCAGGGCTCAGTTCCGCAGCAGCTGGCTCGACCTGACGAAGCACTACCTGGAGAGAAAGAGGGAGACGTCGCCGAAGACCAAGGAGAAACGTGCCAAGGAGAGGATGGAGCAGAAGAGAGAGCGCAAAGCGGCGCGTACCCTGGCTGTGATAACCGGTTCCTTCATCCTCTGCTGGTTGCCGTTCTTCATCCTCGCTCTTGTCGGTCCGTTTTGTAAGGAGAGATGCCACTATCCGCCTCTGCTTATGAGCATCATCAACTGGCTCGGCTACTTCAACAGTCTTCTCAATCCCATCATCTACACCATCTTCAACCCGGACTTTAGGTCGGCCTTTCGCAAAATCCTTTTCGGAAAATATCGTCGAAGGGCACGATATCAGCCAGCGATCAATCTCACGCATTGAGAGAGACAACAACAACATCATTCCGCAATCTAAACGATAAGCCACCTGACTGAACGAAGAAGTGAAAGGCATTTCTACGATCGACGAGGTCACAGTAAGAAGGGCAATGGAGGCATTCCCTCAATGTCAAACGTAAATCGCTTTGAGAAACGGAGACAAAAACTAAAAACCGACGAGCAGAGGCTACGGTAACTGAGCAAACGGGCACAGCAAACGAATTGAAAGACTCACTACAGCAGGATTACCAAGTATTCATTGAGCGAAGCGGGAAACACTCAGCAATGCTTTCATATAAGGCTAAGCGAAAGCAAACGCGGTAAACAAAACAGGGTATTAGATATTAAAATCATTCTTCTATTGGTTAGTACCGAACTCTACAGAAGCAAAGCAAAATCGACGCAATTGCCCTTAAATCGAATCCAGTCTTGAAACCCGAAACCAGTCAGGATAAAACGCAGACAAAACGGAACAGTTAGGCAGGCCTGGTATTCCACAGACAAAGAGAATCATCATTCCGACGTAAAACTTGAAGGATATTGAAGGACCAGTTAGAATCTGCTTCCATTCATTCATCACAAAAGACAAGATGCAAGAAGCAAGGAGACGTGACACTATGACATCATGTACTGCCTACATCTCTGCATATGACAAATAAATTCTTTATCGTAGACGAAATAACCTTAGGTCAGGGCAGTTACGCGATTTCGTGCTGGTTAAGCCTACGCCTGTCGACCATGTTTTCGTGTAACCCCGTTACGCGGAACTATTGTTACGGAAAATGACGGTCACGAAAGAATATTCACCGAAGCCAAGACTTGGCTTATTCACTACTCCTTCTATAGCGCTCGAATGATATTGCCTATTGTATGGCAACAAGGTAAGCGATCAATTGTCTAGTTATATTGACAAAGCTTCTGAAGCCAATACATTCAACATCTGGGCCTTATACACACATCTAGGCACATACATAGGCCTAAGCATACAGGAGTATAATTACATAATTATATAGGCCTACTGGTGTATTTTGTGTTTTTATCGATCGTAATAACAGAGAACTTGCGAACTGCAATGATTGATGTAAAACTCCACTTTGACTATACCACGTGAATCATCTATTTTGTCAAGTTTTGCTTGTACATATTTGTTCGTTTGATTAGCATTTAATTTAATTTAATTTAATTGCTAATTTAAATAGTAATTAAATGCAGAAAGATAACGATATTTAATTATGACTGTTTGAAAAAAAACAGCTTTTCCAACTGGCAAAATTCTGTAATAAATCGTCTGACAGTTAAATTCCGCGCGCTATTCTGTCCGTTAGATGCACTTGTTGCACATGACTACTTCCGGTTCCCACAGGAATGCCTTAAGCGACGAATGCCTGGGTTCCGTTGATACTGGTTGCGAGATTCCACTGTTTTACAGCCTCTCCTTTCAACATCGTTAAGCATCCATAAGTTAGTCTAAGACAATGAGTGACTATTAATAACTGTTAGCTGTTCTTCTTGCCATAGCTTTTCACTCCACAACAGACTTCTCTGCATTCCGACTGGAGTGTGCGTTATTAATCAGTCAGTATGACTTGCTCAATGTAATCTTATTTCATCTTATCTTCAATCAATCAATCAATCATAAAATTTATATAGCGCCTCTTCAAGAGTTCTACTCAGAGGCGCTCCCGAGCCAGGCCTGATCGCCTGATCTTGTCTTGTCTCATCTAATTTAATCGCATCTCATCCCTTCCTACCCTATCTATCCTATCCTAACGCATTATAACGTATTCAATCGCATTACATCACACGACATCAGATTCTATATCCTACCTTAAAACCTTCAAGGCATCGATAAGTAGGCCTACATCGGCTGGTCGTGCTTGTAGTGCAATAGGTCACGGAAGAGTACCTAATTTAATATTTCAGAGTTCTTGTTCGTTGTTCTTGTTCCTTAGAGAACAAAGAATGACCGTGCTAATGAAACGCAATGCATCCACACCGAGATTGGCTTAAAGGAGAATAGGAAATGCTTGTTTTTCAGCTGCACATAATATAGGCTATGTCGAGGGAACAAAAATAGATGTTGCAGTGGAATTTTACTGAAGTATCGGGGTCTTACGTTGGAAGTGTGTGTACTGTAGCTACAAATTTAAGTGCAGTGCATATAGTCTTGTTGAATATGCGGTTAGCTTGGTGTAGAGACAAGGTTGTTTATCATTCATTGCGTAAAAACTACACATATTTCAGTTAAAAGAGATTTAATGCCGAAACAGCTTAATATGCTCACAAAACAATGTCAATAATCATTAACACCGTTAGCTGCATCAGTCAAAGGGGAGAATGTTTTTTTTTCTATCTCTAACGATTAAATCGTTAGCTTCCCTTTGAGTTCTTAACCGTTCTTTGACGTGAAGGTGCAAACACTTGGCTATCAACGTTCCGAACAATCGAACCCAAACGGCCGATCGATCACGTCGATGGGTCGATAACGTTGTCACGGTTCGGTGGGACTGATCGATTAAGTATCGATCTCGCATTAAAGAACTAATCAATAATCACAACGCAATTCATGGAGCTTATCGTTAGGAGCCTGGTCTGTTCTCCTATAGCGGTTACCAAGAAATATTACTAGATGTCAGTCTATCACTATAGTTTCCGGGATTTTAGATATTTGTAGACTCACGATTTCAACTGACGTACTGACTAATAACTGTTCTCCAGGCCTTATATAATAATATTATGCTAGGCATAGGATACTGTATGTATTTGCTGGCAAAAATAATGAAATAAATACAAGTCTACACTGCCTATCCTATCAATAATAGTTCTATATGTAGATGAATTTCAATATGATGAGATCGGTTACGTACAT
Source organism: Allolobophora icterica (assembly GCA_963556255.1). Lineage (NCBI taxonomy): Eukaryota > Metazoa > Annelida > Clitellata > Crassiclitellata > Lumbricidae > Allolobophora > Allolobophora icterica. The sequence goes on from OY744605.1 coordinate 37,783,811, forward strand.
AACACATTACGATAATGCTTAGCCGATAAACGACTCGCTGTATTTACGCTGCGAACGGAGTCCGATTTTTATCTTCGGAAGTGCGATCAACTTAGTCAGAGGTTGTAAATGTCAGAGGGTTAAATGTCAGGGGGTATAATCGTCGTCGTTAGGCTGCAGTCCGTTTCTCAATCTTCTACACCTTGGGGTGCATGTTCAGCGGAGATGCAGAGCTCGGCGCTTAAGCTGGTTCTGCGGCCCTGCATGCATTCAGTGGGTCCGGGAGGAACGGAAAGACTCCAGGTTGCCAAACAATCAGTGAACGTTGCTTGTATTGATTCCAGGACGACTATACAGGACTTTTCACTTCCACGGACCAAGAGTAATATATTGTGCACAACTGTCTTTGTCTCGCTCAATGTCTTGTTCTTCATGACTTCTATCTACCTCTGTCTGTCTGTCTATCGCTCTCTGTCATTGTTTTATGTATACCTGTTATCATATGTGCCCAGTGGTTAAATTGCTCATCCAGAGGTGGTGGGTCTCTAAATATTGCAAATCCCAAAACCCAACGGCTTATCCTAAATTACAACAGGGACGTCATTTCAGCTTTTTCCCGGGGGGGGGGGCAAAAAGAGGTTAAAAACATTTTCCGCACTGACACGCGAACATTTTTTTCACCTTTTTTGTCGTTTCTTTTTAAATGCTTAGTCTACATGTGCAAAGATGTAAGCCAATGCTGCAAATGAGTCTCTTGTTTTCTCTTTTACCCCTCTCTTCTTCCTCCTTTTCTTTTATACATAATTTTTTTTTTCAAAAAATCAGGGGGCAAATGCCCTCCATGCCCCCAAAATGACATCCCTGAATTACAACATGCATGAAACACGACACATCACCAATAATTGAAAGCAAAAAGATGAACAATTAAGACCGAAACATAATATTACTTTACACAACATTTTACAGAAGACTTAGGCTATGACCGACATGTCAATGCAATAACTTACAAAGCACATAATGAACAAATACCAAAAATTAACATGCAGACTACTTTCAAATTGAAGAGCCCAGTAAGTAAAGCAGTCTGACTATAGCCTTAGATCATAACAGATGTAAACCCAGTGAAAAGCTGAAAAGTAAGCAGGAGTTTCAATACTGTCATTCTGTCAATGCCACAATTATGCTGACTTAGAAACATTTCCATACTGCCCTGCATGCTTCTGTGGCTGTGGACGTTTTCGGTGCATTGCACTTGCATAAATCTGTTGCACGCTAACCATTATCTATCCCGCTAGGGGAGAAATTTGGTTCGAGGCGTCTGCTCCACTTGTGCCCCCCTAACCAACTCAGCTATAATGAGTACACCGACAGTCTACTGTCGGTGGGAAGACGAGACGGCGACGGAGAAGACTGGCCAACCGCCCTCATTTGCCAAGGCTAAGAAAATGAAGGCGCTAACACTTCATATCCGTGGCTAGATTAATAGCTTAATTTAAGGGACTGCAACAAAATCTGTTGCAGCATGACGACCCTTTGCAATCCATCCACGTACGATAATAGCTTTCTTTGCACGCTGGCCAACTTTCTTTTCGACATTATCTGCAGACTGCATGCGCGATAATTATAACTAATCAAATGACGTGCTATTCCAGATTTTCAAACAATTCCGGAAAATTTCCAGCTCAGACTTCCGAAATTCCGCAAACGAGTTATTAATGAAGCAAACTACTGTGTTATTGCTCGGATGTAGGCCCAAATCTACTTCTGCTGCCACAGCCTTGGGTTACTACCCTTCAGCAGCGATTATAAAACTGCAGGGGATTTAAGTAAACACAGAGGCCCAAGTAGTTTTCTATGATGCTAGTGAATATTGAACCGCACTGTGAGGCTGACGAATGCTAATCTGATCGTAGATGGTGGATCTCCCTGTTGAGGTGATGGGTCTCCCTGTTGAGGTGATGGGTCTCCCTTCTTAGGTGGCGGATCTCATAATTTGGGTGGTGGGTCTCATAATGCAGGTGGCGGATCTCAAATCAGAGGTGCCGGATCTCAGATCCGGCGGGATCCGGCTGAATTTAACCACTGTATGTGCCATAACCTGCCCTGCCCCTTTCTTATCCCTTTCACTCTATTTCTCCATCAGTCTCTACATCCGTCCGCTTGACTTTCTGTCGCTGTTGTAGTTTCCAGAGGACGGAGAGGTTCCTGCTATATGACCCTCCACTGCAGGTTGTCGTTGTCAGTCGGATGAGCCGAGATGACTGAGATATCTCAATGATTGATCCCGGCAGAAGATAAATGGCACAGACGGACAGTGTGTCCTGCAGCCAGTAACTCATCTGCAGTTTGGACCCAAGAGGCTCATTTAGAGATGAACGACTAGCCTCAAAAGTGCACAGCACTTTAGAACACGGCATTAGCACGTAAAGCCTCTGTTAAAGTCTTCAAAGTTTCATCTCCATTCTCTCTCTGTCTGTCTGTCTGTATGTCTGTCTGTCTGTCTCTCTCTCTCTCTTCCTCCTGTGTTGTCTTTACCTCTGCCTCTCCTACTCTAATCGATCTAATCTAATCTACTGGGTTTTGTAGCGCCATTATCATAACTCACAAGACGTCTATCGATGTCGCTCCAAGTGACAACGAGTCAAAGTCATAGTTCACTAAAGAATTCCTACCCTAATCCATCTGATCCTCTACCTTCAAAGCTTTCTTGTCCTCAACGAAACCCTCCTTAACAGCTGCTCAGCCTCTCTCTGGTCTCTGTGGAAACCGGACCCGGAACACCAATGGACATTGATCTCTGGACAACCCCTCTGATAGCCGACGACACAGCGCTCGTGAATAAGCTGGTGCCCTGCGCTTAGTTTTACAGTTGCGCTTTAGAAGATTGGAGATTACGATTACGATTACGAAGAAAGCCAGATATCGAAATGTGTGAAATCAGAAGTGACACGGCCTGAAGGGTAACCAGACTGAAACAGAGGAATTTTAGGTTTAGTTCTGAATGACATTAGAGAATTGACACAATTAACAAAACTGGGCTTAAATTCAAACCCTCGGACCATCCACCTAGAACGCACGGAAGCCCAACCCTGTTTTGGAACGAGGCACAGCAGGATATATCCGTTGATTGAGTGCAATATGAGGGCATGGGGGATGGGCAAGCATGAAGACTGCTGATTTGAGTGCAATGTTTTGTGAACTATAAGACATATTTAAAACCGAATAGTTTGTTCGGTATACGCAGCCAGTGTAGCGAGTGCAACATTGGTGTAATAATTTTATGATGATACTTTGGACTTTTTGGTACAGCCATTGCCAGAGAAAGTTCTAACTTGTAACAATCGGACCACTGTCTGTGATCTGATACAAGACCAACAACTCTGGTCTCGTATCAGACCAGATTACAAGCTTCTACTGTGTAAAGTAACGACCTACAGCCATCGCCACCTTGTCAGACACGTATATCGCAGTGTTCATCAAAGCTGTATGTCCTGTTTAGTTCAGACATTTGCTTTGGTATTCCGAACTGTTCACTGCATTTGAATGCACTGTGGGCGATTTCGTACAACAGCTCAAAAGAACTGTGACAGTCACACTGAACAAAGTAATTGACAACTGTTACGTCGACCATCTAAACCAGTCACCAGTCACGAGATGGCTTTCTCTGAGGCAATAGTGCCAATCATCGATTAGAGCGCAGATGGAAAAGTACAGACCTTGAACGGAATAGACAGTGTTACTATCATCAATGCCGCCTTACAAATAAGCTAATAAACGTTTCCTGGAATTCTTGCAACTGCAGCCGGCTTGAAAGCGCTAAAAATTCTCGGAACCGATGGCGCATCTTCAAGCGGTTGGGGAGTGTGATAATGAACTGAAAAGATGGACAATTATGTAGAGAACTGCGTTGAAGGAGGCGCATAGCGTCATGTTAGTTGGAAAATTATGTTGCAGCGAAAGCTTTGTAAGTAGCCATGGCATCGAGCTCTCCATCTTCTTCAATTTCGCTCTCTCAGTCTCCTTCTCACTCCCACCCTCGCTTTTACTTTCACTCTGGCAGGAAAAGGAAAATCTGAGATGCTTGGCCCTTCAAAAAATTGTTGCTAATTATTGGAGCTCAAAATACTGTGGGAAGACTGTTAGTCCTATGTGTAAAGGATAGCTATTTCAGTTTACACCGTATATGACTAATATTTGACTCTAGGACTGCAATCATCGAAAGTCAGATTCTCGCCTTTACATGTATGTGATTAGCAAGAATAATGAACATGACTACGAATCTAAGTATTTTGGTCAACTTACTTTAAGGTGTTAAGATGGAAAAAAGAAAATTGAATTGTTTTAATTCCTCCTGAGGGATAGGTGAAGATGAGCCAATCCGTATCGGGCGGGGAAGCTGCAGCCGAAATGTGCATCTTGCTGATGCTCATTCTCGTTTTCGATCCCTTTTGATAGAAATTCCAACGAGACGTTGGAATTTAGCAAATGCCAACTTGCTATATACAGCACAAATACTCAGCCTTATAGCCCTGCTGAGTAAAGTTAATGGACAGCCAAAGAGAAATAGACGGGCCTTTAATCCACGCATTTGATACGAGTCTCGATCAGTTACATCAGCAAGGGTAAATGCAATAACGGTATTTTATACTTGGAACATCAGGCAGTATATCTTTGGAACAACTTAAAACAAAGGTCTCAGACATCGTGAGTAGGATCTATAAGCTTATTTGAACTGCTAAAAATGAGAATGCCTTATGCGGGGGTATAGGTTTTTCCAAAAATAATGGAGTGTTTCTACTCATAGTACCTGCTCATATTCTGACCCTTTTATTCTGACCCAAACAATTAAAAAGTGAAATCAACGATTCCCTGTCTTCTTAGATCTTATTCAGATTCTCCTGAATTTGATCTGATCACTGAACTCATAATTATACGATGAGGCCTTTAGTTATTTACCCTTAGCGTGGCGGCGAATGAATCAACCGACTCTCTGACTGCTGTGCCTGCAGCCCCCGGAAGTGCTATCTTTCGTAGACCACGTTGTTTCTGGAGTAGACACTTTGCTCTAAAGTTACCCAGGACGGTGTAGAACTTTTATTGTCAATTGGGTTGTCGTGTGTGAAAGTGTTGTAAAGGTTCAGCCCTTCGTACCCAAGGAAGTCAAGAAACATTTCCATACAGACGCGTTTCCTCTGGCTTTGTGTCTGACCCAGAAGTAGCCTAATTACGAAAGAACTCTAACTTCTGTGGGAACGATTTCCACTTTAATTATAGGTTGGAAGAATCCAACTCCACCTTCAGAAATCCCGTGCGTTGGAAGGCTGATTCCATGATCACAACGCCTAATTGTATTGCAGACTATTTTCTATCAATCTTAAGCACCCACCTAACCCGGCCTCATCCATATCTAACGGCAGAGATCTTCGCTCGGCTGTGCAAGGTGATCTGGTTTTCCCTCGGTCCGAACTTCAACGGCCCAACTTAGAAACTTTTTCTGGAATAGGCTGCCTTTAAACCTACGAAATGATCTCCTCGATCCTCCTTCGCATCGTTTCCATAGCTTGAACATCATTCTGTTCGAGATTTTATGTTCTCAGGTCTGCAACTCTTCTCACGAATTTCTTTCGGAGAGGCGCTGTATATTTTTGCGACTGCAACTGCGAGAGTAATAATTATAAGTGGTCTTAGCATGTACACGGGTTAGTAAGTTGTCGTGTTAAATTATTGCTGTAGCCGCTTTGAGCTTCCGTCTTAAGATCCTTTAAACCCCGGGACCACATGACAGCTGGAGAGTTTCTGTAGAGTTTCTGTAGAGCTATCCAAGCGACGTGCTATATAATATGTACCTTTATGGCGGTTGTCATATATATGCGCTGGTCATTCATCACCTGTAACACACCACGCCTTTACGACATCCTCTACGCTCTGGTCGTTAGTGCTCTTAATTTCCCGGATCATCAACCAGATTATGGCCTTCGCCTGCATGCACTACAGAACTCCTTTGACCACGTGTCATTGTGTAGTAGACGAAGATGTCACTGATGCAAATCCGGCTAAAAAGCAATTGGCATGCAAACAGACAAGCGAACAGGGGTTGCCTTCATAAGGGAGTCTATGCATTGTGGCCTTGAATGAATAGTTAGTACTTAGTTTCCAGTGTTTAACGACATCTTATGACTGCCAGGGCGTGGACGTCAGCCTCCTCCTTCTTCCAGGCTTGGGAATGGCACTACCAGAGCCTGGACAGTAGCGGAATTGTAGCCTTGAAAGAGGCGAACGTCTTGGAGAATAATTGTCGATTTCACTAACGTAGAGAGAGAAAGAGAGACAGACAGACAGACAGACAGAGACAGAGACAGACAGACAGACAGAGCGCTGCGGAGTAATCTATCTTGATGTGGTGATATACATTTTTATTAACTACAATTAGGTCTAAATTCGATTCATCAGCCACAATGTCATGTTGTCCATCTCGGTCCGTGGCAGATTCAGAACACATTCCGTTGACTCCCTGTCAAGAAATAAACTACAAGGAAGGTCTGTTGAATGCTGTTTGGCTGGATCCAACATAGATCTGTGAACGATGTCTACCCATTTCAGACGATCATGGCTGACAAATTCAGCTCTCACAGTTGATGCCTCCTCCGTGTCTCACGCGGTTCGTTATTTTCCTATTGGAGTGTTTCGCATCTGTCGAGCTCTTCTTCGGTCATTCTGGAGCAAACATCTCTGCTTCACACAGTCTATGTGAAACAACACGGCATAAGCAGAGTCTAGATTTCTCTTATATATAGTTCCCCTTTACTTCGTATGTCTTCTGCATGTGGTGTCATCCTTTACTCACAGACTTCACGAAGACTATCCGTGTACAATTGTATATGTACGTATGTATGTAGGTACATGTATGTATGTATGTATGTATGTATGTATGTATGTATTTATGTACGTACGTACGTATGTATGTATGTATGTATGTATGTATGTATGTATGTATGTATGTATGTATGTATGTATTTATGTACGTACGTACGTATGTATGTATGTATGTATTTATGTACGTACGTACGTACGTATGTATGTATGTATGTATGTATGTATGTATGTATGTATGTATGTATGTATGTATGTATGTATGTATGTATGTATGTATGCATGCATGTATGACATGTATGTATGTATGTATGTATGTATGCATGTATGTATGTATGTATGTATGTATGTATGTATGTATGTATGTATGTATATATATACATATATATATATGACTACAGATTTTCATACGTAGAAAACTATACGGTATACATTTAAAGTCACATATATTTATATAAATGTAAATGTACACGTTTTTATATAACGACCGTTTGCATCGACCCTGTTCATTTGTCAGCGAATTGATCGGGTGAGATCCTTCACCACCACCACTGTCCGTTTGAATGGGTGCCACGCCATTTAAAGTCCCCGCGTATACGGATTGTCCGGAGATTTCAATCTCTGACATAAGCCACCACCGGGAGGCGAACAGCGATCCGCACACACTTTCGCTCAGAGGTGTATGGGACGTATGCGTTCTAACCACATAGCTAACTGTGTCACACAGAGCGACAGTGGCAGGGACGCAAACAAGGACAGGTTGAGAAAGACATTGCGCCTCTGAGTAGGTCTCTTGAAGAGGCGCTATATAAATTTCCAGCATGAATCCTCTCTGGTCATCTATCCTGTGCCTTCTGCGTGGTTCTTTCTGCTACATTCATAGGAGGCAATACCATAGGGTGCTATTTATAGGGCAAAGGTCAACCTGCTGCCGAATGGTTCGGACTAGTTTTCGATCGCATCTGTAGATCTTTCTCCCGGCTGATGGCAACTATAAATCGCGTCCTCTGGTGCGGTGTCATAGAGAGGTGGTGACCGTCGGTGTCATGTATTCCGAGGTCAAGCAAATTCGGACGCTGTAGTTTAGAATGCACACAGAGTTTTTCGGCGCATTTGTTAAAAAGCATAAAACGAATAATCATAATGTATGAATACACCTGTATATGCACAAAAATACAGTGTGTTGTGTGTGTTTGTGTGTGTGTTTGTGTGTGTGTGTGTGTGTGTGTGTGTGTGTGTTATAATAATTAAGTTAGCTTTTTAGAATTCGATATGCATGTCACTGTAGCATCAACGTCGCCAATGTCTTTGTCATCATCATCATCATCATCATCATCATCATCATCATCATCATCATCATCATCATCATCATCATCATCATCATCAGCAGCAGCAGCAGCAGCAGCAGCATCATTCATCGTCGTCGTCGTATTCGTCATCGTCATCATTTATCACTGAGTTGAGACTGGGAGGAGTGGCAATTTTACCTGGTTTGAGATGGTATATGGGGGAAATTTTTGACGACCTTTTTTAGTCATCGGGACCGAAAGCTTACTTTGAAGTTGCCGAAATTTCTTAGGAACTGTTTTCAGTCATTTGAGCTTTTGCAATTACAAGCTTCACGATATCAAGTGGTCCAAAATGATGTTCAAGGCTTTGAACTGATCAGCTAAACTATTAGGCCTACAGGTCTACCCATGCAGTTGGCTATAATTGTGCGTTGGTCTACTGTTCTGCCTCTATCGGACGTTCTTTCACTGTCGTTTAGTACTCACGTTTCACATTTATCAAGACTATTTCACACAGTTTTTATATTTTCCATCTTCATTCCATATGGCTCCTAAATTCGTGACATGGAAGGGTTATGGGGCTCCGGAATTCACCCTTCGTCCTTGTAGAACCTGTCATTGCTTCTCTCCAAGGTCATGCAGTCGTCTGGTCTAAATGTTTTCAGCATAACATGTTACAACTCGATAGAGCGTGACGGTCTGCTGTTGTGTGGAGGAAATATTTCTCCCTGGCTTTCAAACACACGGATATGGATTGCATTTCCTCCTGGCGGCTGAATATCTCCGCGCCTCAGATTCACATTTCGGTGTGACCGTGCGCGCGTATGAAATTTAATTAATTAATTAATAATAATAATAATTATTATTATTATATGTATGTAGGTATATATGTATGATGTATCTATGTACATATGTCTGCTTTGCTTATGAAAGAGGCATTTGACCTGAGTTGCTATATTTTGTACACATGAATAGTTGTCTGTGTGTTGGTCTGCTATATTGTTGCACTGCCACGTGTGTTCCGACTAGGAGGAATTTCCATTGAAAAGGCGCTACATAAATGTGCAAGTTAAGCTACTCTTGGGATGTAATTTACACTTACTCTTGGGATGCAATTTACACTTACTCTTGGGATGTAATTTACACTTACTCTTGGAATGTAATTTACACTTACTCTTGGGATGTAATTTACACTTACTCTTGGGATGTAATTTACACTTACTCTTGGGATGTAATTTACAATTACTCTTGGAATGTAGTTTACACTTGCAATTACAGCAGTCAGGTTTACTTCAATTTTTAAACGCTTAAGTCTATGATGCCTAAGTCTGCGAAACCGAACTTTACCAAACGGTAGCGCAGAGAATACGGTAGTTTTGAGTCGAAGAGAATTCAGACGTTGACAACCAGAAGCATTTGAATGCGGAGAAATAAAACACAGATGACTGTAGTAGTCAATTCAAACGAGGATATACTGGTTTCGAAGAGAAGACGCTGATCAGTACTAAAAGCGAGGGGACCGACAAATGGGTTCAGCATTGAAAGACGCATTGAAAGACGACTGAAGAGAGAAGCAGCGCACAGGGAGTGAAAAGACTAATGGGGGAGGGGGGGTTGCAGAGCCATGGGCGTCCGCAGGAATTTTTGTAAGGGGGCACAATTTTTGGAGGGGGCTAAATTTGTGTTGGGGGGGCAAAATAAAAATTTTGCATTGAATAGCATGAACACAGAACACGTGACGACTTCAATAATAAGTAGGCTAATGGCCAAGGACTTTACCTACATAATTGTTTATTCACATTGAAAATCGTGTTGGGACTGTTGTAATAATCAGCAATGGGGGGAGGGGTAGCATAACTGGATTCCTGAACCTCCCTGGGCATAGAACGCAGTAGTACAATAAGAAGTCTGCTGAGCTAGAACAAGGCAGGCATTTTCGCTACTTAAGCATTTTAATTATTAGACTAACTAAAATAAATGACAACTTTCAACTAAGACAGTTTAATTAAACATAATATCGCTACTATTTATCATTTTTTCAGTTATTATTTAAAGTGATGTGATTATATTTTTTATTTAGAAAATTGTTCATCCGAAATTGGCTACACTAGCCTAAGTGTTTTAATAACTGTAGGCGGAATGCAAGGAATCTATATATAGAAGACTGGAAAGTCATGACAATAGTTGCATATCCGGTTGCTTGCTTACCAACAGATGTCGCCCACTTCAATTTCTACACCTAATATTAAATATGTTCTACTCTGCAAATATAAATGTTCGTCTATTTTCCGTCATGAGTATAATACACTGAATGCATGTGTTGTGTAAACGAGGCGCAATGTTTTCCTGTCCGCCAGAGGTCCGCGCCGAAAATAGTCACACGACGCTAAACAACAAGTTTCCGGGCCTATGTATAATTGATCCTTGGTCAGAAGGCAACAGTGCAATGCATACGAAATGATTCGCTGAAAGGTTGAAATCAAATGGAACCAAACAACAACAAAAACCTTTCTCTAAGTGCCACATATATCTTGACAAATATTTGTCAACTGCACATGATGGCGTTATGACCCCATATGCGGCGACGTGTCCCCTATGTCTGCTATAGGATATCTCTGGCGAATGCTCTAGTCTCCAGTCGCCTACGTCACTATTACTCGATCCTTACTTACGTCACAAGTCAAATCTGCAGAAGCTCCAGAAAATTGAGAAGTCTTTGGCTAGAGTCATAACTATTATTATTATTATTATTATTATTATTATTATTATTATTATTATTGCAATTTGTTAAATATCCAAAACACAGTTTTGCATGAATTGAGTTTAGATTATTATTATTATTCGACAAGTTCTGGCCGCATGAAAGTTCCTATGAAGGCAACAGCATTGAAGCGTTGTATGGTGATTGACAACCGCTGGAGTAGATAACAAGTCTCCCTAGGGTCTCCGGTGGTTAAAGCTAAGTATCTCCCCAAGTCTTTTATAAGGGCCATTCCGTCGTCATTGATAGGGCCTAAGGTCTCGAAAGCTAGAGGGACAAAAAAGTGGTCTGCGCTGATCTGGCTGTACTTGTTGTTCTTTCTCGTGGCCGCTAGTTCCGCTGCTGCTCCTGATGTCGCGGACGTTGCATGAAGGTAAGAGGGCGCCACAGTGTCAGTTACGGTGACGTCCCATACAAGACTTCGTCCTCTGCGCCATGGTATCAGCGTAAGTCCGTCCGGTCGTCTCCCGTCCGTCCTCGACAGCCCAGGTGGTTCCTTGATATTAGGGACGCCCGCTCGAGATAGGCCTCGGCTTATCAAATCATTCAAAGCCGCATGTCTGGCGATTCTGCCAGGTCCTAGGTTGCACGACATCCCGTGTGACCCGTCCGCCGTCACCATTGCTCCACAGGGACATGCGTGCGGTTCGCATATATTCGTCCCCAGTCTGAGGCCTACTGCAATTCTTACCGCCTCGTCATCCAATCGCAGCCCGCATGATGACACCGGTAGTGCGAACAGCCAGTCGCTGGCGTGTGGTGCTGAGGCTGCTTTGAATCTTGCTTGGTGGTAAGCGTCGACCAGAGAGGCGTCCAATGAGTCCACCACTCTCTTCACGAGAGGACCATCCCAATACGATTGTCTGTATGCTGCGTAATTATCTGAATGTGTGATTTGACTTTCGGCGTTCCATCGCTGTAACAACGTTTCAACGCGCGCGTCGGTGATGGATTGGTCGTAACCTAACATGGAAGACTGAAGGACGTGGGTGCCTGCAGCGGAAGCCAAGAAGGCAGGAAGCGCAAGCGAAGCGACCCGACGTATGCCCAGTCCTCCCGTCTTGACCGGTAAGGACGCTTGAAGCCATTGCATTATTATTATTATTATTATTATTATTATTATTATTATTATTATTATTATTATTATTATTATTATTATTATTATCATTATCATTATCATTATCATTATCATTATCATTATCATTATCATTATCATTATCATTATCATTATCATTATTATTATTATTAGTAGTAGTAGTAGTAGTAGTAGTAGTAGTAGTAGTAGTAGTAGTAGTAGTAGTATTATCATTATTATTATTATTATTATTATTATTATTATTATTATTATTATTATTATTATTATTATTATTATTATTATTATTATTATTATTATTATTATTATTATTGTTATTATTCTTTATTGAAAAACCAAAAGGGAACCGCACATTGGTGAACAAGTATAGAAAAATTATAAAACATTGAAGTAATAAGAAGATAATAATATTTGAAAAAAGGAGTGTAAATTTAACAAAAATTAAATATTATTAGGCTAATAACACTAAATCAAAAGCATCATAATAGTCGAGAAATTTAAAACTATAACTATTACATCAAACTATGAGCATAATTATGACTCCTGCACTTAAATCTTAGCAGTGGGTTTCTATTCACTAAAAATCTTGATTTGGCGTTTATGGTTTGTAAAACATTGAACACTAACCAGTAACCATCCACATTTAAAATCAGTCCTTACTCCTCATTGTTGTCATTATTCAAATGGGCCACATGAAACCTTCACCTAATCATTTATATAGGCCTACACTGCCGTCATAATATGACGTCATAATATGACGGGTAATATGATCAGAGCATTTTAACCAACGACATAATTATATAGGCCTACACTGCCGTCATAATATGACGGGCAAATACTCTAGTAATAATAATAATAATAATAGCGCAACAGGATCCCAATCTCTGACGCTTAGGTGAAGTGCAAGTGCATTTGTAAACTGCCAATTTTCCTTTCGCGTTAAGCATACGCTCAAATGTCGGATGGAGGGTGATAAAAGTCTATTTCTATTCGTCTTCTAAGGTTGATCTTGCCAGAGGCCCAGTTGGCCTATACCGAACGGTTATTGATTTCGACTGTTGCAAAACTTTATTGATTCGCTGTTGAAGTTGAGAATAAACGGTGGAATAGTACACAGTCTGCTTTTGTCATTGTTGTATATTCGACACCAGCTTTTCGCTTATTGACAACGCCAGCCGTATCTACCCACTTCTGAGACTCGGTGATGCGTGTTGACCACAGTCCAGCCGGCTGAGATCATTTCCGATAGTGATATTCTACGACGGCTGACTGTGTTGATCGACAGAGGCGCCAGATTTGTGTCGGACTCATGCCGTGCGTTCTATGTTGAGAGACATAATAGCTTGTAAACATCGTCTGAACAGAAGCATCCGCTTTAATTAAGTCGAATGAAGTTGTTGTTCAAAGCGGATGTAATTAACTGCGTTGGATGCCGACCGCATGACGTCACAGCTCGTATGACGTCATGTTAGGACGCCGACCGTTGAACTCATATGGCGACGTCACAGTAAGACGCGTCATCGTTGCCGCTTGATATTCTGCGAGTTGTGGCTGCTGTTTTTCGTCAATTTTCCAAATGATTTGCGCCCACGCGTTTAAATAGTTTCTTCTTTGCTCATTGTATTCATCGTAACTGCTGATTTAACCCTCTTAATTATATCCCTGCCAAAACCTCCACAGGCATTAGAACCCGTATGGGCTTTATATGGGTCTCATACTGGCGTGAAGAGCAGTAGGCACCAAGATCGAATCCAGTAGACCCCGTAAGGTTTATTCAGCCTTCCACTCGCTATGTGGTGGCAGTGGGTAAATGAATAGTAGGCCGTGATTGGCGCCCTGTTGACTGCCGTATAAAAAGTTATATTCGACTCCTGTAAAACTGTTATCATGTGCTTCTACTGTATACATGTATGTAAGGCGCCCTGCGTGGCTGCCATTTCTACTATATGTATGTTCACTGTAGAGGGCAGTGCGGTTAAGTAAGTAAGTAAGTAATCTTTTATTAGCACAAGACAAACGCTCATACTTTACAACCACAATACATACATTGGCAAGACAGCAAATAAAACACAATATCAGTAAGACAAAAAAGCAGCAGTATTATATACAATTTAGCAGGCGCTTAAATAAAGAAAAGATTATAAATCGTAATCGTAATCTCCAAACTTCTAAAGCGCCACTCGAAGGCCAAGCGCAGGACACCAACCCATTCACGAGCGCTAATCATCATTATTATTATCATCATCATCATCATCATCATCATCATCATCATCATCATCATCATCATCATCATCATCATCATCATCATCATCATCATCATTATTCTTATTATTATATGGGGAACATGGGCTGGACTGGGAGCGCGCCTGAGTAGACAGCCTTGAAGGGGCGCTATTTAAATGTTCCTTAATACTAGGTCCTAAATGGGCTCCATGTGGGCATCCTGGCAGGTACATGATTTTGACAGATTACAGAGCAAGTAGAGCAAACCCATATGATTATTATTATTATTAATGTTTTTATTAAAGCAGTTTTATATAGCGCCCCTTCAAGATGTCTACTCAGGAGCACTCCCAGCCATATATATTATATATTCATATATGGATCATATGGATATATATATATATATATATATATATATATATATATAGGCAAGCGACGATAGTAGAATGAATCTATAGGCCTACACATAGGTAGAGAAATTAGAAACGGTTGCGCACCAGTGAATGATCAAAGACACTTCAGAATGGCGGAATGATCTCGGAAATTACGAAGGTATAGAGCTGCTCAGTGCCATGCCGCGCGTGCGTAGTGAGAGAAAGAGAGCGTAAGCGTTGAAATAACCGTCGAAGGATCAAAGAAGGACCTTTAATAAATTGAACGTACGATCGGGACAGATTTAATTATGCATTTTGTGCAATAATCATCATCGGCCGTCGGTGCATGCATGCTAATAATATAGTGACGGTGTGATTTGACGGCGCGCCCGTGTGTGTTTAGTGATCGCGTGGGTCCTTCAGTGTGGAATTTGATTGCTTTCTGTCTACTATGCGATATAGGCAAGCAGGCATATTGTATTGTCTCTGACCAAATGAAGGCGTAACGCGATACAGGCGTTTTGCACGAGATAGTGCAGTTGTGGGCGGTGCGAGCGAGGGCCTCAGCGCAGGTGGTGCGGGGGGCGGGTGAATCATGGCCTGGCCCGCGTCAGGGACTCTAATCGAATTGCGTCGAGGGGTCCGATTCGACTGCCGCATGTTGACTTAATGAAGCGAAAACAGACGCGAAACTAAGTGCCCTCAAAGTGCTACTTTATTAAGGCCGTACATGGAAACGGAAACGCACGGTGCGGAAGGCTGTATGCTACAACGGGCCTCTAATTAAAAGGACGGAAAGGTAAGCGCATACTTGATGTGTACCTTCGCCGACAGTTGGTCTCACAGGTGTGTTCTTCGTTTAAGGTCTTTCAGGTGAATCGCTGACACGCTGTCCATCAAGTGTGAACCCTCTCCTCAGATTGACGCAGCGATGAATGTCACTATTCGTACTTCTGCAATATTGAACTAAAAGTGCAGCGATAAAACAACACAACCTCTGACCATTTGCAACTGTGCACGCATTGCACGCCTTGTGATATTTAAAGTTCTAAGGTGTTTCATGGACTTCGATCAGATTCCATAATGACAAAAGGGGAGAGACAGAGAGACAGAGACACAGAGACAGAGACACAGACACAGAGAGACAGAGACAGAGACACAGAGACACAGACACCGACACAGAAAGACAGAGACAGAGACAGAGATCAAATAACTTTTTTGAAGGATGAAAAAAACGCGAGTTCCAAAAAGCGTTCCTATCTGAACTCAGACCTCTTTCTCTGCAAACGACTCTTTCATGGAGATTTTTTTTACCCAAGTTGATGTTACTGTGCGTCTGTCTTTCCATTCAACTGCCAGTAGGAACAAAAGGGTCAAAGACATCGATCACAAAGGTCGATTACGTGTGTATTCGTCAAATGTAAAGGATGCCGCACAGGTATCCTCTGAGATGCTGTACAGGAAGTCATAAAGATCAGCTGCAATAAAGACCCACCTACCGTCGTGAACCAACGAAGAAGACAAGAACGTCAAGCAGTCTGCATATGTTTAAAAATCAATCAATCGTAAAACAATCAATTCCGTGTTTCTATTATTCGCCGTAAAAGCCGGTTGACTCGTAATGGCTGGCGTAATTTTTCTCTGAGTCTGCAAGGGGCGGACCGCGACCGGGAGAGAGAGGCCGCTCGGTACAGCTGTGCCCGACAGTTGACATTCAACGCTGATCGAATCAATGGCAAAAATAAAGGACTGACACGTGGTTTTAATTGAGCCAAGAATTATGACTGCGCCGTTTGTTATTATCTTCTTGATATATGGCACTGTGATCATGATCATACATAATTAATATGTTAACGATGACATTATGTGATTAATGTGGTTATGATTTTATAATCATCATCATCGTCGTCGTCTTCGTTTTCACCCTCGACTTCATCATGGGCGTCCGCATGAATTTTTCTAGGGGGACAAAACTTTTCTAGGGGAAAACTTTTCTGGGGGGCAAAATGACATTATTGCAGCTATTCATGAACACAGAAAACGGACAATTTTCAACATCCAGGAGGCAAATGTCCCCTTGCCCTTACGGACGCCCATGACATCATTTTCTTCGGTCGTCCTGGGAGGTAAAGACCACATAAGGCCACCACGTCCAAGTCATTACCTCCATCATCAACAACAAAACCTTTACCACTGTCGCCACTCATAACACAACTTCCTCACAGTTTGTAGCATCTTCCACTGCTTTGTAAATCTTGTAGTATTCTGTCGTCCTTGCAGTCTTTTCTCGGCCTGTTCCAGTTCCACGCCTTCTCCTCCGCCAGCTCCCCGTCTCTCCAGTAACAAGTGCACACACAATCTCCCACTCCCCTATAAAGCCGTCATTCGATCAACGGCTGATCGATAAGCTGCGCTCGGGCAGTACACTGGGAAACGTCTGCACCCAATTTCTCTCCAATTTTCCAATAGAATTGGATTCGGTTGCATGAAGCATTTCTCTCTCGTTACGACATCATCAATCCCTTCCAGTCACGTAATGACCAACTGGCAGTGCTTCTGTTCTTTAAGAAAATGCTGCCATAGTTCTGATTTTGGTGCAACTGACAACAGAGAGCGGAGACATGCAACATGTAAGACAACGGGTTGTTGCTGTCTTAACCCAGTAGCGGACCCAGGAGCGTACATGTAGATTGGCCAAAAAGGTTCTGAAGCAAAGGAACAAATTTGTTTCCCTTGATTTATGCGTAAGAATCTTATAACAGAAGCTACAAGAGCTTAAAACTGTTTCTGACGAGCTACATATTATTATTCTATATGACAAGTTACGTGGGACACTGTAGCCGATTGGTTACAGCGCTCGCCTTGTAACGCGAAGGCTACGGGTTCGATTCTCCTCTGAGACGGTTATGTACTGTGTAGGGACCTTGAACGTACTGCACTCACAATGATCTGCTGATCGACATCGATTGACGATGGTCATTAGAGAGTGGCGCTTAATAAAAAAAATGATGGAGTTTATTCTGGTTTTGGTATTAACCAAAGTGCAGTTAGCAGTTGAATTACTAAAGGGGTACTTTTAGTTCCATTTGCTCGTTCCACGACTATGCAAAGTCGAGCTTTTTCAGTGGTGGGCCCGGTAGTCTGGAATAGACTTCCCTTAGAGCTCCGCATGTGCCCTGGGGTCACCCCTGGCATATTTCTTGCAAAACTTAAACTGTCTTATATGAACGTGCTGGTGTCGGGAGCGCCTCTGAGTAGTTCCATTGAAGAGGCGCTATATAAATCTTCGAATGAATGCATGAATGAATAAAGGATATACTTACTTACTTACTTACTTATTACTTATAAAGCACAGCAACCGTTTGGAACTAAAAAATATATGTCTAAAGTCGCATAAATCCAATTCGACCGAAATGTTTGGGTGCATTATTCGATATAGCATGCATTTGATGCCTTTCCATCGTGATTAGTCCACGCCCCGCCTTTGATGTAAAGCTCCGTTATCGGCAAAGGATAATAAATTTTTGTCAGTGCGTACATTTGCACCATACATCGTAAGTGTAAACCTGAGGTAGGCCTACAAGAGTCGGACTGGGACCAGTTTGAGAGCGTTGCGATTTAGAATATTTGTGTATTGAAGTATAATTAATTCCTCTCTGCCCTAGGGGCCAAGCGCACTGAAACCAGAGGGGCTCGTGTGCCAGAGTGGGACTGGGATCATCTCGTGGCATTGCCATTTAAATCATGCAAGGGATACCATGCTCAACCTGGCCCATAAAATGCACCAATAGAGGAATTAATTTATCTTAGGCACATCCTGCGCATAATAAAAAGTAATAATATTATAAGCAACAATAACAATATTAATAAAAAATGGCAGACCTCAAACGTTACTGTTATTGTTTTTAAGTGTTACTTAATATACTATGATTGATTTTAGGTGCAAACTGATCATGCCAAATATATAGCTATCAAAGACAATAATTTGTGTACATAGAGAATCCAACAGAAATAGAAATGGATGGTAGTTTAATGATCGCTCCGGTAGTGTATTTTGCATATCTAGAATATTTGTGTCTTGAGTCTCTTGACGCAGGTCCCTATAATTAATATCTTTCTTCCCTAGGGGTCTTGCGTGCTGAAACCAGAGGTGCCCATGTGTCATGGACACGGGCACAATGGCTAATGCCATGTGCAGCCATAGCACAAGGGCACAACGGCCAGTCCGCCTCTACCACGTGTGGCCATGGCACACGGCCACAATGGCCAGTCCAGCACTGCCATGTGTGGCCATGGCACACGGGCACAGTGGGAAGTAGGTGGTTTCAAGCGATTACAGAGCTCTAGTCGTTTTCATTCTTCAAAGAATTCATCCAGTGAGATCCTTCATAATCTCTGCTGACGTCCAATGGATAAACTTAGTAGCTTAACGTGTCATACGTGATTTTCGGTAGATTGCTAAAATTTTACAATTCATGTGATTAATAATGACTTAATAATGACTTAAGTCATTAAGTCTAGTCATAATAATTGCCAGTTTGGCTACTTGTTTATAGAGAAGCAATGACATTTATAATCAATTACAATATGAAGGTACTTAATAGGTTTTTACAACTACATTTTAAGATTATCATACATAATGTAACAGAGGCATAACCCATTTCGATTATGTAGACCCACGTTATTATTTCTAAACTTTAGCTATTCATCTAAATGTTGTAAACATTTGAGATGTGTTGCGTTTTGAGGCGTTTCTCGGAGGAAAGCAAGAATTTGAACTTCGAAGACAGATTGGTAGGCAATGCAATTGCTTGGTGCAACACCTGGAAAACGTGGGCGCCCCCCGTGACAGTTATGCAGTGTGATTTTGGTCCAGAAACGCCTCTTCCAGAAGATCATAAGCTGTGGGAAGATAAACAGAGACAGATAAACAGAGACAAGGAGTGCTTCAGCTAAGGACTGTATATGTTACAGGCAATTCGTAAAACCAGGGATTTTGTAAAATCCCTGAAATTTTTAGGTACTTTGTAAAATCCCTGATTCACTCAGGCACTTTACAAAATCCCTGAAAAAACCAGGGATTTTGTAAAATCCCTGAAATCAGACGACGAAAATTTGACAGATTGCCTGAAATGAAAATGACGAACATAATCGAAGTTTATTACGCAAACAAACCCTATTTTCAAGGGATCGACAGTTTAAGATGTTTTTTTTATTTTAAGTTTAGTTCTCATGTTGTACAACGAGGAATTTTGTAAAATGTCTGACAGTTTATTATGCAAAGAAGTGTTATAAGTCAAACGATTACCATTTTTAGATGGTATTTTATTTTAAGTTCAGTTCTACATCAGTTTTTGTTGTCACACGACATACTCGAATGGTTTCGACACTTGACTTTCCCTTTGAAAAATTTAAACTTTGAAGTTGCAAATTAATTGAAGTTGTTGATACATCACAAATTAATAAACAATCAGGCTCGACAACTTTACTTTCCCTTGAAAAATTTGCAGCTATTTGTCTTGCAGCACTCAGTAGACTTTGAAGTTGCAGGATAATTGAAGTTGTTGATACTTCACAAATTAGTAAACAATACGGCTCGACAACTGCACTTTCCGTTTGAAAAATTTGTCCCTATTTGTTTCGCAGAACTCAGAGAACTTTGATTGTCTATTTACTTATAATTCTTTGATGTGCCGTCGCAACAATTAGAAGTTGACCGAAATATTTTCCGATTGGCTGAGATTAACTGTGGTCAGACGAGTACCCTTGCTATAAATTAAAACCCAGCAAGAACTATTTCATTTCTGGTTATCCTTTGGTTAGGTCAGTTCTAAACAAAATGGATAGTGAGCATAATATGACAGGTAAAATTTATGGAACAGTTGCTTGTTATGTACAATGCCGATAAGAAAACAGCGCTGATTAAGAAGGAAACGTAGGCCTATACTTCGATTTGATTGATGAGCTGAAAGAAGCGATGAAGGATACAACAACAAAGACCAACAGACAGTACTACATCCTAAAACGGTTAGTGACATCACTCACATCAGATAACTGTATTGCGATCATTCCTACTGGTGGGAAGAATATATATAATAAGAACATGCATAATAAACTGTCAGACATTTTACAAAAATTCCTGGTTGTACAACATGAGAACTAAACTTAAAATAAAATACCATCTTAAACTGTCGATCCCTTGAAAATAGGGTTTGTTTGCTTAATAAACTTCAATTATGTTCGTCATTTTCATTTCAGGCAATCTGTCAAATTTTCGTCTTCTGATTTCAGGGATTTTACAAAATCCCTGGTTTTTTCAGGGATTTTGCAAAGTGCCTGAGTGAATCAGGGATTTTACAAAGTACCTAAAAATTTCAGGGATTTTACAAAATCCCTGGTTTTACGAATTGCCTGTAACATATATATATAGGTCAAACAGGTCAGTATAAATCTTGCTGTATGTATGTATGTATGTATGTATGTATGTATGTATGTATGCATGTATGTATGCATGTATGTATGTATGTATGTATGTATGTATGTATGTATCTATGTATGTATGTATGTATGTATGTATGTATGTATGTATGTATGTATGTATGTATGTATGTATGTATGTATGTATGTATGTATGTATGCATGTATGTATGTATGTATGTATGTATGTATCTATGTATGTATGTATGTATGTATGTATGTATGTATGTATGTATGTATGTATGTATGTATGTATGTATGTATGCATGTATGTATGTATGTATGTATGTATATATGTATGTATGTATGTATGTATGTATGTAGGTATGTATGTAGGTATGTATGGCCTATATATGTATGTATGTATGTATGTATGTATGTATGTATGTATGTATGTATGTATGTAGGGCCTATGTATGTATGTATGTATGTATGTATGTATGTATGTATGTATGTATGTATGTATGTATGTATGTATGTATGTATGTATGTATGTATGTATGTATGCATGCATGTATGTATGTATGTATGTATATATGTATGTATGTAGGTAGGTATGTATGTATGTATGTATGTATGTATGTATGTATGTTGACCCTATGTATGTATGTATGTATTAGGGACCTGCGAATCATAAATTTTTCGTCGAATCGAATCTCGAATCGAATCGGGGGTAAAGATTCGAATTCGAATCGAATCTCGAATCGAATCGGCGGGTACCATGTTTGATATTCATGTGGTGTGCACTTGATAGCACACTGTAAGTATCAATATATTAATAAATTTTCTGCAGTTTAAAAATCAATTAAACTAAGTATTAAGCTAAGTAACAGAATTAACAATAACACAAATAATTTATGAGTTAAGTAAGTAAGTAAGTATATTCTTTATTGTACCAATTGCATAACCGCACTTTGGTGTACATACATTTAAGCCAGGCATGGACAACTTCTTTTCAACAGAGAGCCGCCCTAAGATTTTAAGGGCAGCTCTGGGGCCGTATGACAATCGCAGGCTAATTTTTGCAGATTAATTTGCCCCAGAAAGTGAGACAATATTAATTTTACTCAAAATAAATATTGCAGAATAACTTTTATGGTGCAATGCTAATAAAAAAGACATGTCAAGGGCCGGTCCAAAGGTCCCAGAGGCTGGATCTGGCCCGCAGGCCGTATGTTGCCCACCTCTGATCTAAGTGGAATATAAATAATATTCTAATTATAAGCACCATTTTCGTGCCAGAGGGTTTGCTGTCTTCGGGTGCCGCGTTGCACGCAGAAATTCAACAACCATTCCACGAGCAGTTAACAATTACAACAATTAGTTGTAAACAAAGTGCGTCACGTCTAATCATTTTTCCCAAAAACGATTCGAAAATTTTCGAATCATGACATCATTTTCGAATCGAATCGAATACTGCCGCCCGATTCGTTTTCGAATCGAATATCGAAGCTTCGCAGGTCCCTAGTATGTATGTATTTATGTATGTATGTATTTTAGGTATCCAAAAAACAGAAATTTTCAGAAGTCTCCATATTTTAAAGGCCAAAATCAGGAAAGTTTCCATAGAACTAGTTATTGTGTTGTATGAAGTTACAGCTAATTAGATCAACATTTAGGGTCCCACAGGCGATTCTTGTTAAAAGATTTGTATAGCTGAATGGCTTAGTGAATTTACCCGCTGCCGCTGAAGGAAAGTTTGCCCCAGATTACCTCGGCAACAACAATTAATAGAGAAGTATTTTATGTCGGTGATAGGGTTTTCCGGGTTTTCCGGGTAGAAGAAGTCAAAGAAGCCATTTATTTCCAACATTTTCAAGGGCATTTGACCTCAGTTGTCAAATATTAATACCTGGTTATCGGTGAAGGATAAAGAGAGAGTCTCAGTTCATCGGGGTCTATATACACATAGACGTGGTCTTTAAATGTCTTTCATGCCTTTCCTCCCTGCCTTCCTACCTGCCTTCCTACCTGCCTCCCTCCCTGCCTCCCTGCCTCCCTGCCTCCCTCCCTGCCTCCCTCCCTCCCTCCCTCTCCTATTGCCTCTCTGCTTCCCTGCCTCCCTCCATTCCTGTTTCTTCTGTGGCACGAAGGTGTCGTATCGATAAGAATTACATTTCTATTTTAGCGCCTCTTTCAATCCTTTCCCCATCCGCCGTGTTGAGTACCAGTAGCAAAACATCCCTCTGTCCATAAAAGTGGTCGGTGGAGGCACGTACGGTTTATACGGAATAGGCCTAACTTCTGAAAAAGTAAAAACGCACCGGATGACCAAAAACAACTCCCCTAACACAGGAAAAGTAAGTCAATCGCTTGTGAAACGAGATCCTTTGAGAGCAGTCAATGTGATCCTGGATACACTGGATGCACATCCTAAATCAACAATTACCTTCCCACTATAACACGCTACTAGACCCGATGCGATTTAGCGCTGTCCGACAGTGTTGTTGCCTTTGCGTGCTATGCTATTCGTTGGCGTGACATTGATATAGCGCCTCTGCTCACGCAACCGCATCGACTGCTAATGAAGACGTCGCTGTAACGGACGCTTTGCAACAACGAATGCAGATCGAAATCGATGCCCAACCTGTTACCAACAGCCGCAGCCGCTTGTGATATGGGCTGAGGACGTGCAAGCGACTCGTTAATTGTTACGGGCCATTTATCTGGTGGTATGCCACGCAAAATTATGTAGGTCTTTGGTATGTATATGGTTTGGTACGCGTAATGGATGTTGGTGTCTGCGCTGGTCCTCTGATCGGGGGATAAGCTGGTCACCAGGAAGAGCGGGTCGATTGACTAAAGCCGATCAATATGATCAGTTGAGCTGATCGGCTGATCAGTTGAGTTGACTTGATCAGTTGATCAATTGTTCAGTTTAGATGAGTTGATCAGTTGAGTTGAGTTGATAAATTGATCAGTTGAGTTAATTTGATCAGCTGAGTTGAGTTGATCAGTTGAGTTGAACTGATCAGTTGAGTTGATTTGATCAGTTGATCAATTGATCAGTTAAGTTGATTTGATCAGTTGAGTTGAGTTGATCAGTTGAGTTGAACTGATCAGTTGAGTTGAGTTGATCAATTGATCAGTTGAGTTGATTTGATCAGTTGAGTTGGGTTGATCAGTTGAGTTGAACTGATCAGTTGAGTTGAGTTGATCAATTGATCAGTTAAGTTGATTTGATCAGTTGAGTTGAACTGATCAGTTGAGTTGATTTGATCAGTTCAGTTGAATTGATCAGTTGAGTTGATCAATTTGGTCAGTTTAGTTGAGTTGATCAGTTGAGTTGATCAGTTGATCAGTTTAGTTGAGTTGATCAGTTGAGTTGAGTTGATCAGTTGAGTTGATCAGTTGATCAGTTTAGTTGAGTTGATCAGTTGAGTTGAGTTGATCAGTTGAGTTGAGTTGATCAGTTGAGTTGAACTGATCAGTTGAGTTGATTTGATCAGTTCAGTTGAATTGATCAGTTGAGTTGATCAATTTGGTCAGTTTAGTTGAGTTGATCAGTTGAGTTGAGTTGATCAGTTGAGTTGAGTTGATCAGTTGAGTTGAATTGATCAGTTGAGTTGATCAGTTGATCAGTTTAGTTGAGTTGATCAGTTTTGATCAGGTGATCAGTTGATAAATTGATCAGTTAAGTTGATTTGATCAGTTGAGTTGGGTTGATCAGCTGAGTTGAAGTGATCAGTTGAGTTGAGTTGATCAATTGATCAGCTAAGTTGATTTGATCAGTTGAGTTGAGTTGATCAGTTGAGTTGAACTGATCAGTTGAGTTGAGTTGATCAACTGATCAGTTGAGTTGATTTGATCAGTTGAGTTGAGTTGATCAGTTGAGTTCAATTGGTCAGTTGAGTTGATCAATTGGTCAGTTTAGTTGAGTTGATCAGTTGAGTTGACCAGTTGATCAGTTTAGTTGAGTTGATCAGTTTTGATCAGGTGATCAGTTGATAAATTGATCAGTAAAGGTGATTTGATTAGTTGAGTTAATTTAATCAGTTGAGTTGAGTTGATCAGTTGGGTTGAGTTGACAAGTTGGAGAGTTGAGTTGATTTGATCAGTTGAGCTGATAAGTTGCATTGAGTGGCAGGGGCTTCTATCCCTATTAAGGGCGGGCGCAAGTTGAGCCCAGTGAAAAACAGGGGGAAGTATTTCTTTTCAATTTTTATCGCACTCCTACAAGTTACAGAGTCTTCGCTCACAGTTCTGCGCAGGGCCTGCTTCCAATTTCTGCCTGGAGGAAAAGTTCCCCCCCCCACCCCAGTGAAATGGATGTTGCTGTTCAACTGACAGTCAGGCCAGTAAAATGCTTCGTCCTGCAACATCCAAGAACTGAACATGTTAGATTAAACATTGCTGTTGGCCATTATTGACAATATGTTGCAAAGGCCTTTGAAGAGCATTTTCAACTTAGTATTGTGATGTAGCCTATCACTATTATGGGCCATGCAGTATTTGCTTAGATTACAGTGTCTAAGCAGTGTTATAGATAGTCATTAATATTTGTATCAGTATTATGAGACATGCAATACTTGCTTAGGTTCAGGGGCGTAACTTTTGTCTACAAAGTGGGGGGTACCAATTTCTTCTCCACATTCGCTTTTCGCATGGGGAGCATTTCTGACATATTACCCTGCCAGTAGCCTATTCCCATTAATTTTTGTGTCAGTGAAAACAAGCCATCTTTTAATTGCTGTAGCAATAAAATACTGATTGGCATTGTTTAAATAGTGGGAGGGTACGGTACCCCAGTCCAAAAAGTTGGGGGGGGGGGCGGGTACCCTTTGTGTATCTTTCAAATTACGCCTAAGCCTAGTTTGCAGTGTCTAGGCAGTGTTATAGTGTATCATTATTAGGCCTACTTGTTTTTCTTTAGCTATTGGCTATTAAGTTGTGCTATTTTTCTGTTGATGTAAGATGGAAAAAAGTTTAAAAAATTGAAAAAATCGTTCATCATCCTGCTGATTAAGAAAATCTAGTTGGTCCATGCAACAATTAGTGTCGTGTAGTGCAGTGAAAATGGGATTATCAGATCTTGAAATATTCCTGCAAAATAATTGTCGGCTGGGTAACACTTACTGCAATAGGCAGGAATGGAGCCTGTTGCTGCAGCATTACACCAGAAATATGCATTCATAATGCAGTCTTTAAAATCTTCATATATTTGCTGAACAGTGCCCCATATTGCCCAATATTTTAACATGTGTCCCATATTTTGCAAATTTTGTCCCATATTTATTACAGCCTGTCCCATAAATTTTTTACAGTGCACTGGGAACCCTGCAGAAATTAATTCAGCAGTTCAGTTGAACTAAAATGTATAGTTTTCCAAAACCAGTTTTCTTTCTCCAAAAATGTGCTAAAACTCATCTACGACAATTTAGAAATCCAAAATTTTTTCAGAGAGGACCCCGGACCCCCTCCACTTCAAGGGGAGGGGAGGGTAAGGGAGGGAATGGTACAGGAGTGGTAAAGGGAGAGGGGAGGGGATAAGGGGTAGGGATAGGGTGGGGAGGGGTAAGGGAGGAAGGGAAGGGAGGTAGGGAAGGGCTTTACAGTAAGGGGATTGCTTCCGGCTTACAGGGAGGATAGTAAGCCCTGGTTCTGTGTGAGATGGGGGGGGCAGGAGAGGGATTGAGCCCGGTTGTTTAGGGGGGATAGAAGCCACTGTTGAGTGGGTCAGTTCATTAGTTGAGTTGATTGATAAGTTAAACTTTAGTTAAGTTGATCAGTTGATCTGCTGAGTTGATTTGATTAGTTGAGTTTATTTGAACAGTTGAGTTGATGTGATCAGTTGAGTTGAGCTGATAAGTTGAATTGAGTGGATTAGATGAGTTGATTGATAAGTTTAGTTAAGTTGATCAGTTGATCAGCTGAGTCGATTTGATCAGTTGAATTGAGCTGATAAGTTGAATTGAATAATCATTTGATCAGTTGAGTCGATTTAATCATTGTATCAGGTGAGTTAAAATGATCAATTGCAAAGTTAAGTTGATTTTATCAGATGAGTGGAGTTGCTTAGATCAGCTAAGTTTGAAAGATTCTACATAATATATATACATATCATATATATATATATTATATATATATATATATATATTATGTACAACCTTGCAAACGGCTTGTGTAGCAAATTCCATCTCTGAGTTGGCGCCAACTACGCAGAGCGGATAAAAGTGTGAGTGGTAAAATTCTTTGCGACACTGAACTGTCTTGCGATAGATTTAACGTGGCCCCGTTCATGCTATTAAATAATTAAAAGCCATATATGTCTTTAAGTTATGTGAGACCTTCTGGTGTAATTTTTTAAGAAAGGGCCATTGAAGCCTCATATAACTTAGGGCCGTATACCAAGTCTAAATCCGGCATTGCGTGTGGTCAGTGGGAGAGATAATTATTATAGTAGAATACAAAACAACGCCTGAGTTACGAGCAGCATCAGCCAACTCTAAAGGCGAGCTACCCAGTTTAAAAAGTTTAGACCATTGACATTGGGGCCCGATAGCGCATTGGATAACATCTGGCGTAGAGTGCGAGAGGTACAGAGATCGAGTCCCATAGGCGGACATGCTTTGTAGGCTGCAATTTGCGCCGTGTATTGCAGGCTGTCTGTTCTGTTAGTAGTTAAGATTTATCGCATAACATGTACATGTACAGCGCAGTGCGTTTGCAGGCGCTTAATTAAAGAATAAATATTATTATTTTTTTTTAAATTATTATTAATTTTTTTTTTTTACCCGAGGTATATGTTATTATTATTATAATATATATTATTATATATTATTATTATTATTATTATTATTATTATTATTATTATTATTATTATTATTATTATTATTACTTGTTAAACTACATACATGGATGTGTGTATGTGTGTATGTGTGTAAATAGACATAATTTTCTATAGTGCCTTCCAGTCACATCACAGAGCGGATCTCTTAAGCCTAAATCGATATTAGAGTTCTGGAAGGGCGACAAGTACGTCAGCGTATAAATGATGATAACGCTGGTATATGTTACGATGATTTGACACAGTGCAAATAATGTTGCATTTTGTTTTAGACGATGTTTGGCAATGAGATGTGAAGTAGGCTAATAGAATGCAGTGGTCTTGACTGTTTAATCGCTATTCCCGCTTTCTCAGGTTACATCACACATGAGTTTCATGTAAAGCCAATTACAATTCCGCATATCTCGGATGATCATGATTGGTTCCATTCTTTCGTCCATCCTTTAGTCATACGCTTGTGCTCGATAAGGACTTAACCTCTAGAAATAAATGCCAAATAGTGAAGGGGCGGGGTATATATTAAAATAAATTATTTAAAACGGCCAGGACATCAGGTTGATTTCCTGTACATATCTTCGATCGAGAAATCTGAAATTCGACAATCCAGGTATAAGCAGCTGACTAAATAGAAAAAACTAAGAATAGAGGAAATCAGACAGATGGAAATACTAGACGCAATCCGTTGGTGAAAAATGTGCAGAGAGAAGAATAAATAGGGCCTAGAGGTAATGACGGGGTAAAGGAATAGGTTGACGCATATACCAATATACGGAATATACGGAAATACAAAGCCGGCAAGACAATTAAAGATACAATTAAGGAAAGAGTGAGATATAGGGGGCCTATAACGATGACACAGCAATGAAGAAAAATTGATGGGAATAGAGAAATAAAAAGGGAACGAGGAACAGTGGGAAAGAAGGAAAGAACAGAAGAAAGGAACAAAGAAAGAGACATGGACATTGAAAGCAAGAGCAAAAGATGAGCAAGAGAAGAGCATTATACGATTAGGTGGTGTATGACATTGGTAATCATCATTCGAGTGCAATATTTGCTCCATCCTTCGCCTCCATCCTTCCAGCACGACGATCCACTCAAATCAGAGAAAAACAAGATCTTAGAGCTATCGAACCCAGCCCCTAACACGACAGAATGGGTTCGAGATAGAATATGTGGGTGCAATGCCGCTCTTCAGCCAGATGGAAATCATGTTTGTTCAATGCATCGGCTTAAATCGGTGCCAATGGATCTCGATCGTCACCCATAAAAAAAGAAAGGTTAGGCGGACTAGAGTCACGTTGACCATCATCCATTGTTTGATTAATTAGTCGGACTGAATGACTCGGGACATTTAGCTGGCAGTAGATCTATTTAATTACATTTCATGATCGTATTCTCAAAATAGCTTTGTAGCAGACAACCCGTAATGTGCTTGTGTGTTTTTGTCACGTGACCATGTTGTCCAATAATGTCACTTGATGTAGGTCAAGCAAGACAATATTGCTAGAAGGGATCTAATTCCAGCGTATCAAAAACTGCTGAAGAATACTGAATGATATAAACATCATTAATCACCCATAATCAGGGACGTAACTAGCGTTGGGCTTGGGGGGGCTTAAGCCCCCCCCAAACGAAGTTGAAGCCCCCCCCCCAAACAAGTCAAGCCGTTGTATGCTTACGGCTAAAATTCGTATGAACACTGTATAAATGTTGCCATGTTTAAGGTTTAAGCCCCCCCAAACGAAAAATCCTAGTTACGTGCCTGCCCATAATAACTATTTCAGCAGGAGAGGGAAATCAACTAATTACTTACTGGCTAAAATTCACTTTAAAAAATCAAAGACACGAATGTTGGGTGATAGACGTTCACAGGCAGTACCTGTTTGTTGCCAGAAATGAGAATAGGCCTACAAGCCAGGACCTCAAATTACTTAGCTGTAGAATAAAAGTGAACTTATACAATGAGAGTTATGATTAGAAAAGAAAAGTCCCAGTGACCTTTACTACTGCACCGAGGTTCGTTCAGTATAAAAAAGGTTGGGGAATTATAGTTAAGAACTAATGCTGATGATTGAAAACAGGTCTCATTCAAAGCTTGTATGTATGAGGAAATTGAATGCTCACAAAGAAAATGATGTAACACTGCAGCCATATTTTGAAGATAAAAATATTTAATTGGCCAATAACCAGACTCTAAATTCTGACTGAACCTGGATTTATTTTAATACCATCAGCCAAACTAGGCAACGGAAACAGATACAAAGAAATCCATGATGTGAAGTTGACGAATTTCTATATAAATTTACATATGAATGATTTGACAAAACATCACCGGGAACCAGATAAAATGAATGAATCAATCAATCAATCAATCAATCAGAATTTATGTAGTGCCCCTTCAGGATCTCTACCCAGAGGCTATCCCGACCTAGGCCACACGAAAGAGAGTAGTCATAAGGAGCTGGTAGAACGGAGAGGGAGGAACTCTGGGGAAGTGACACAACTCCGGGGAAGGGAGCCATTTGACGTCGACGGGCCTACCACAGAAAACGCCCGGCGCCGAATAGCGTCCGCCTGGCCCGGTCGGTGTTAACACGTCGAAACGTCACTCCTTGAGACAAGCTCAAGAATAAACCAGACCACAGTGATGCATGTGTAAAACCAGGTAATAGACTTTGCAATTTCAATTACAACGATTTCTACAGCATCGTCTGTAGCAAGTTACTTCTAGGATGCTTTACGAGTCAACTGTTTGCGCAAATGTTAAAGGTTACATAGCAAGTACAGTTTAAACTGTTATTCAAAAACCATGAATGTTTTTTGGCTTCCTGGATAGGTATAGGAAGGCTTTTTTCAGGCACGTGGGTCAGCGGCCCGAAAGGCCCGATTGCCCGTTTTAGTTTTATTTGCTGGCACAAATACATCAGCGGACTTTGATGATCGCAGCCCCGGTCTATAGATTAGGGTCGTCTGATAGCGACCTGATGCTATCTTCGAGGTAAGCGGTGGGCAGTTGTTGATAAATTTATACACCAGAAGGCTAAGTTTGAATTTTATGCGCTCGTCTATCCTGAGCCATTGGAGCTTATCTTTTATCGCTGTTGTGATGTGGTCGCATTTTTTTAATCGCATGACCAGACGAGCAGCAACGTTGATGACCGCTTGAAAACGAAAAAATGATACTGCGCTGTGACAAGGCAACATTGCAGTAATCGATTCGGTTCAGGATTAAACTGTTCACGAGATGGCGAATCACATCCTGTGTGAGAGACCGAGAAACATACATCAGCTGTCTCAGGATGGCGAAGCTGATTCTCGCAAGTCCAGCTATGTGTAACGTCATTGATAGGTCTCTGTTGAGGAAAAGACCAATATGGCGAACCTCGTTCTATGGCTCGACAGCATCCGTACCACATGAAAGGCTGCGAGCTAACTTTTCTACGCTGCCTGAGGACGAGCACCAGAGAAATTGTGACTTAGGGGAATTGAGCTGCAATCGATTGCATTTCATCCAGCCAGCGATGTCACTAATGCAGCTAATTGAGACGGACCGCAGATTCTGGACTTCGGTGAAAGCAGGACGACAGAAGCTTTGGACCTGTGAGTCATCCGCGTAGAGATGACCATGCAGACCATGGATATTATGGTTAAGATGTCGGCAGTGTAAAGGAAGAAAAGAATGGGTCCACGACTGAGCCATGAGGAACGCCTCAAGTAATGCTAGTCGCTGTGGACGAGGAGCCGGCATTGCGAACATATTGCTGTATAGTATACTAGACAGGTAGGACGTCATCCACTCTAACGTAGCGGACGATTATGCCAAAAGATAGATACAGTCGCTGAAGCAGAATGTCGTTGTCGACTGTGTCGAATGCGTAGACTTATCCCCACTGCAGATTTGGCCAGGAGCAAGAACGTGAACAATATCTATATAAATAAAGAGAAGAATCTGTCTGTCACACCGACTTTGACCGGGATGCATTTCTACAGTTTTGGAGCTTTTCACTCGAAACCTTCACTACTGTGTCGGGGTGGGCATGACACACCCAGTGTGAGGCTTCGCGTCCCCCGTTTTCACCGCTACCATGGTGTGCCGGGCGAAAACCTACCCGGCCAATGCATTTTTAGCTGGTAAAAAAACTTACACTCAACCTATTTTCACTCGCCAGATGGCGTCGTCCGAGAAGATTCTGTGTCTTTGACCGCCAATTCTCTGTCACCGGCACGCATTTCTAAAGATTCGCCAGATGGCGCAGCCGTAGGGATTTCACTTCACATTAACTTCACTGAACTCCCCGGGCAACGCCGGGTAAACCAGCTACTCCAATATAAAAACAGTCAACGTAAAGAAACAACCAAAATCAATGTCACAAACCGAAAACACTAGGAAACCAGGAACAAGTGAAATGCGCTAAGTAAATTAGAAAAGAACACTTCTTCAGTATATGGGCGACTCCTAAACGCAGGTAATTAAGAGTGCTAACCAGTTCTAACGTGAACCTAAGAAACTGTGAAATTACTGGATTGTGGTTGGGATTTGCCGTGCCCCTCTCTCCACTCAGGTAACGAAACGCTGGTCAGACGACGTATTCACACTATGGCACGACAATCAATACAAAGAAAACTTAATAATCAACCTAATTTGAGCATCGAAATAAAACTAGCAAGGAAATACATTTTTAAGATCACAATTGGTATTTTAACAGTTGAAATGACAAAATACATACAAAGAGCCACAAGAATGTAAAATACGCACATCAGGTATACGCCCCATATGCTACCTGTCTGCAAATCACCAGTCAAAAGAAGCAGCAGAAACAGGTGAAGGTAAATTAATGACCATTAGTAAACGCTGGTCTACACAAATGCACACTAAACACAAAGCTGAACCCTTTAGTGCACAAAGAAACAATATTAAAATGACCTCACTTGAGGTCATGAATTGAGGTCGGACCTGGATTTACCTCAACATTTCCAGTCGGTGAGAACTGAGTGTGAGAACCTGACCGAGTTCCTGAAGTGGATGACACAATCAATCTTTAGCGAGAAAGGTTTTCTGGACCAAGATTAAACGAGTTTGCCGGTTTCTAACTATGAAAAGACAACGCGGAGAAGAGGAATCCAAAAATGATGTACTAAGTAATTCTGCTCAAGCCCCATTACAAATCACTCACAGTAATAAGATATATTTTAGAGGGGCAGCCATCATAAGGAATCAACCTCTGATCAACCCCAACCACGCAACAAGCATAAAGAAGTCAAAGACTTAATCAAGAAAGGAACAGAATCTTCTGTTCATGGGCGACTAATGAGCGCAGAAAGCTACAGTATGCCAGCCACATTAGTGTGGACCTATGTCTGACAATTACATAGCAGAGCGCAACCTGTTGCGCGTAACAAAGTTGATGGAAATTGAACCAGCAGGCCAGACCTCACAGGTAGAATGGGTGACATTATATGCTAACTCACCCCAAGCTAGTGGCTGACCACAATAAAAAGACAAAACGAGAAATACATGGACAATTATCCTGAAATTATCCTGTTGCAGCGCATTGTAGATGTTAGCCAGCTTAATAAAATTTCAAGTGAAACTGATATTGTAATCGGTTAAAAATTAAAATCAATATCTAAACCCAGAAATACTTAAATCACGTAAACGCATCTTGATCATAAATATGCTACAATTAATTGCACATTTGAAACAAATCCAAAATGTGTCCAAAGCTCTCTTAATTTAGCCTAGCCTGTCGCATTTGTCAGCACAACCACATGTATACAAGAGTTGATCAATTAGTAATGAGAAACACAGTTAAGGAAGTGTTCTTTCATATAAAAAAAATTTCTGCTGAATAGTTTACTTCAAGGAGTTTACTTCTTTAGAACAGCGTGTGAAAAATACATTAACCTGTGACGTCATAATGGGTGCTAGGCAACGCGTTGTTTGTGAGTCTGCTAAATGAAAAAACAATTGATAAAAACGAAAAACGTGTTGTGATTAAATATTTGCATATGAAAGAATTGACACCGCATGAAATTTCAAATAACTTGCGGGAAGTTTTAGGTGATGATGCCCTTCAAGGGCTACAAGCTACAGGTGGACTTCTGAATTCCAGCGGAGCAGACAATCATCAACGATTTCCACTACAGTAGTACCATGCTGTCCCCTCGGCTTGACCTCCCCGGATTTAGACCTGGAACTGCTGCAGACAAAACAACCTGACTATAGCAGATTAGATTTGATATTGCGCCGGTCTCCCTGATGTGGCTTGTGTGTGGCGCTGGGAAATTTTGAAAATTTACATTACATTTACATTGGGCGTATCTACTCAAGGAAGAAATGGTTCAATGTTTTGTTGAAAGTTTTCGTGTACCTTGCTGTTGCTTTTAGCTTTTAATTGAACACATGACAGCTTTTAATTGAACACATGACAATTTACTACAATATGACTTTGTTAAGTAAATTCTTATGCAACTATAGGCCAGTTGCATAAGAATTATAAACATTAATTCCAGCGGAGCAGACAATCAACTGAAGATTAGCACCGTTCGTCGAGTGCCAGGAATGTTAACGGACGAAAGCAAGCAAGTCCGACTGCAAACTGCGTGACTATGGGAAAGCTGCGTCAAGGAGTGCTGCTTCATAACGACAACTCACCAGCCCACACATCCACTGTTGCCAAGGCCGCTATTCACGAACGCGGCTTCGAACTGCCGAGTCCTATTCTCCAGATCTGGCCTCGTCTGATTTTCATATGTTCACAGTTGTGAAAGATTCACTTAGTGGACATGCCAGGCCAGAAATGAATGGATTGAACAGCTTGATTTAAAGCTCTCGTGAACTGAAGGCACTTGAATATCGCTGCGGAAAATTTGCTGCACTTGATGGAGACTATGTTGAATAATTGTAAAGTAATTTTGATTAATGTCGTTTGCTTGTAGCCTATGTTTTTATCACTACTAATCGATCAACCCTCGTGTGTATCCACCTTTGCGATAGCCAGCGAGAGAATCGGCTTTGTCATGCATGCCAGCAGCGATGATTTAATGTGTATAAACTTCCTCATGCTGCAATGTTCAACATTATTTATTAGTACCTACACAGATGCTCCTGAACAGTCATTAAAATATGAATGCATCAGCTAGAACACTAAATAATTAAGCCTTGTTCTTCATCACTCCACATTCCTTCCAGTTTATGGGTAGATGGTATTGCAAGTAACAGGTGTCCGCGTCCCAGATCCACTTTTCACTAGTGATACACTTCAGACTGTTTGGATAATACACATCAAACACAACGTCAAAGTGGTTGGTTTTCTTCAGTAATAACATAAAATGAGGATGAAAGAGTTTCTGAAACTGAACGACGAGCAAGCGCGTGGGAAACACAATCATCAAGATCACTAGTATTGGTTGTGTAAACGATAACTTCTCCATAAAAACAAGTAGTTTTACGACATCAGTTTTTAATAGTTTTCTGCACATTTTAGACTGCTCACTGTGGTTCACATGGTGAGCAGATTTTAAAAAACATGATATTAAAACTCATTCAATTTCTGAAAGACTTGAAACTGGTTATAAATAACCCAACGTGTCAAATCTGTATCATGCGCAATCAGATTATCATCCACCACCATCACCATTAACTGTGAATTTAGCTTCAGCACTTAAAATATTTACACTCGTCATCCGCTTGAAAGCTACAACCAGCAGCCTTTAAAGATGATAGTTTACAGCACAAAGATTACAGACAGAAAGTATTGATACTTTGCTTCTATACCTATCATGTCACTGCTAGCTAATTTGCCTAAAAATAAAAAAATTATCAGCATTATCAGTTGCCTGTCATACTTGAGCAAGCGGTAAGACTAAGTATTGTGATGCAGCTGATTCTGCCTTTCTCAATCAATCAATCAATCAATCAATCAATCAATCAATCAATCAATCAATCAATCAATCAATCAATCAATCAATCAATCAATCAATCAATCAATCAATCAATCAATCAATCAATCAATCAATCAATCAATCAATCAATCAATCAATCAATCAATCCAATCAATCAATCAATCAATCAATCAATCAATCAATCAATCAGTCAGTCAATCAATCAATCAATCAATCAATCAATCAATCAATCATTCAATCAATCAATCAATCAATCAATCAATATTCGTTTATTCGTAACAAACAAGCTGACACAAACGGAACTTGGAACAGACGGGCAACTAAATGAATAAGGTGCCCACATATATAGGCTACCTGGTGACTTTTCAAAGCATATTTAAAACCATCACCTCCGACTCACAAGGGGCACTTTTGCCAGTTCTGCGACTTATACCCAGACCAAATCTCCTCCGGAAAATTAGCGGAGTACAATCGTCTTTCACAAACTACCTGGTATGCATTTATGCCAATCCCGAGGCAAATTTTGAGGCGGTCGACGTTTCCATGACGACTTTGTAGTCTGACGGCATACACAATTTGATAAGTTTTAAAAGTACGGTTTACACAATAACTACATTTTCAAATACTTCGTTTTCATTTCTTCAAAATAGTTCTTGTAAATAAACAAATAAATGATTTTAATGACACTGGTTGAAAACCATTTTTTAAGGAACAAATTCAATAGGTGCCAAAATAAAGACTACAGTTTTGCAAAGCGTACACTCCAAAACTGCAAACGTCACAGTGAAGTAGCACATTAGTAGCCCAAAACGTTGTCGAAATTCACTTCACACGCACAACTGTAGGACATTTTCAAACTGAGGACATATCTCCATATTAGCTCACCATCTCATAATGATGTTCTGGAAATTTCAGCCGTTTGCCCAGCTGTAGGAACGATGTTGTACATTTCAGTCTTAAAAGCAGCGGAATAAATAACAGGCTTACCATCCTTAATTAATTGGTCCATTAAGTGACATGTGACTGCTGTTTAATTAGAATCGGTGACAGTTGCCGTAATTACGTTTCACGCTAATTGGTTTCTTTGATCTTTTGGTTTACATTTGACTCAAGTGTCCAGATGAAGAGACGCAATCAGTGTGCTGGAAAGCAGGTCTCGATTTAGACAGGCTTTTGTTTACAGGTCCGTCAGCCGGAGGAGAGAATCAAGAGAGGAAGGAAAGAATCAGGAGATAAAGGGATCAAGGGTGGAATGGACGGAAGGCTGAATGGAGGGAAGGAAGACGGAGCTGGAAAGGAAGAACACGATGGTTTGTTTAATTACGGTCTACAAAACGGAAATTACAGATATATATGAAAAAAAACCAGACAGACAGACAGACAAACAGACAGACGGATGAGTAACAGCTCCAGACTGAGTCCTTATCCCAGCAAACAGAGACTAGGCTGCAGACAGGCGTCTGTCTAAGGACTTCGGCACAGAAGGTCCAATGGGTCATGATTCCCACTGGACATTCACTGGGCTGGATCTTGTGTTTGTCTACTCATCCCAATCTGACATCAGAGCTTAAAGATTGCGTGCCTCGTTTCGGGTTTCATTAGGAGCATTGAAGGACTAGGCCCTATATTATTTTTTTGCTTAAATTCATTTGGAGTATCTCTCGATAGCCTTAAGCTACTGCAAAAACCTAGCGCCACCCATCACTATCCAGAAGTTATGGATTCGATATTGCAAGCGGGGTGTCAAGGAACTTTGATAGGCGGCTGTGAAAGGGTACTGGCTTACTTGGTCAGCATTTCCATGGGCATTATATACGGGAACCACTTGGGCTCTATACGGGTCCCATATGGGATTATGGGTCCTATATGGGCTTTCTGCCGACGGTTACGACTGCCATACAATAAATGGTATTTTTCAGGTCTATTTCACGTTATCAATCCTGTTATGTTTTATTTCGGTAAAATGCATACGTTTCTCGGACACTCTCAAGTGGTCTTGGACAGCGAGCCCCTAATGACCAAAGGGCCTGGAACACGTCATAAGTTCCCCGGCGGGGTTCGTGACGGAGCCCCGGAAGTCAACACTTTTAGAAGCATTTACATTGAAATTGAAGAGAGGTGGGCTACATGTTTGTACAACTTTTCTTAGCCCGAACATGGATCTGAGGAGAGGCGTAATCATCTTAAATTTTCCTCCAGGTACAGGATTCCTACTAAAACAACTCCGCATACGTCACTCTGATGGGGTGGGGCATTGTCTGTCGTTGACTGCCGGGGTCCTACGTGTGCAGTCTTCAGGCAGCGCGGAGCCCGCCAGACTAGAGATATCCGCATTGGGTTCCGTCATCACGATCCTCCATATTCATACGGCACCCACAGTCAACAGAAGACTTCTCAATTCAAACATTACATCATGTGCAGCAA
Source organism: Allolobophora icterica (assembly GCA_963556255.1). Lineage (NCBI taxonomy): Eukaryota > Metazoa > Annelida > Clitellata > Crassiclitellata > Lumbricidae > Allolobophora > Allolobophora icterica. Next base: position 37,821,993 of record OY744605.1, read on the forward strand.
ACGTCAGGCGCACACTCAAGGTACGCCTGCCACGTGGACAAGATTGACTATTCTTCACTGATAGCCCTTAAAAGGCCCATTACGAGAAAACATTGATGCATTCTGTTGCATTTCATTGCAATTCATTCACTGTAAGTCCTGTTTAATCGTATTCCATTGTATCAGAAGAACGTCACATTTCCCTTGAATAACCAAGGCTGAGCCGTCTCCAAGGAACTTGTAGCAATACATGCTGTCCATTAGCGAAGCAGTTCTTCAGTTCGTTCGTTTGTTCATTTATTTGCCCTTATGTTAGTTTATTGCATTTATATTGCATTAGTTTAACTTATGGGGCATTCGGTCCGCGACTCTATCCATTTCTTCTAACCATGGCATGGTTGAGAGTTCTTGAAAGGCAGCTATATACATTTCCTAAATAAATAAATATTTTTGTCTATAATTCGTGTCATAGAACATCCGTTGGTCCGTTCATCTGTTTAGTCTGTCCATTCGACTATTCGTTAGTCCATTTGTTAATCTATTCTATCCATTAAGACAATTCTTAATTTCATTCGTTAATTTATTCCATCAATTAAGACTATTCGTTAGTCCATTAGTTAATTTATTCTGTTCATTAAGACTATTCGTTAGTCCATTTGTCCATTCGTTAGTTTATTCCATCAATTAAGACTATTCGTTAGTCCTTTAGTAAATTTATTCTGTTCATTAAGACTATTCGTTAGTCCATTCGTTAGTTTATTCTGCCCATTTAGACTATTCGTTTGTCTATCCGTTAATTTATTCTCTCAATTGAGACTATTCGTTAGTCTATTCATTAACTTTTTCTGTATATTTAGACTATTCGTTATTTTATTCGTTAATTTATTTTGTCCATTGACTATTTGTTAGTCCATTTGTTATTTTTTGTCGATTTAGACTATTCCTTAGTCCATTAGTTAATTTCTTCTGTGCATTAAGACTATTCGTTTGTGTATTCGTTAATGTGATCTACCCCTTAGACTATTCGTTAGTCCATCAGTTAATTTATTCTTTCTATAGAGACTGATCGTTAGTCCATTCATCAGTTTAGTCTGTCCGCGAGTGAGTTGTTGGCTTTTCATCGACTCATCCGTCGTCTGCCTTGAATCTCTTAATGCGGATGATGAAGAGGAACATTGGCGGACTTTGGACGATGGGATGGGTCTTACATCGATAGCCACAGCATCAGCAACGGCAGACACAGAACCCTTTCCTCCTCTTTCTTTCCTTCCTCGCACTTCCCAACTCATTCACTTTCTCGTTTTCTCTGCTTTCGTCCGCTTTCCTTCTCCTTTTCTGTTCCTGCTCTTCCTGCTCATCCTCTTGCTTCATTATTCCTTCATACATACATACATACATACATGCATACATATATACATACATACATACATACATACATACATACATACATACATACATACATACATACATACATACATACATACATACATACATACATACATACATACATACATACATACATAAATACATACATGCATGCATGCATGCATGCATACATACATACATACATACATACATACATACATACATACATGCACACATGCATGCATACAAGTATGCACACATGCATGCATATATTCATACATACATGCATACAGACAAGAAGACATGCAGACATACATACAATACCCCCTTCTTCCTCAATCTTATTCCTCTACATCGTCCTTTTTGCCTTCCTCAGTGTTCGACTTGTGTCAACTCTGTGTCCTTGTGCAGTGGACATATTGACGCCTCCTCCTCCTCCTCCTCCTTTCATCCTCATCCAGTCATCCTCGTCATCCTCATACTACTACTACTACTACTACTACTACTACTACTACTACTACTACTACTACTACTACTACTACTACTACTACTACTACTACTACTACTACTACTACTACTACTACTACTACTACTACTACTACTACTACTACTACTACTACTACTACTACTACTACTACTACTACTACTACTACTACTACTACTACTACTACTACTACTACTACTACTACTACTACTACTACTTCTGCTCTTCATCCTAGTCCTTCTTCTTCTCCTTCTTCTCCTTCTTCTAGCTCTCCTGCTCCTGCTCCTCCTCCTTTCATCCTCATCCAGTCATCCACGTCATCCTCATACTACTACTACTACTACTACTACTACTACTACTACTACTACTACTACTACTACTACTACTACTACTACTACTACTACTACTACTACTACTACTACTACTACTACTACTACTACTACTACTACTACTACTACTACTACTACTACTACTACTACTACTACTACTACTACTACTACTACTACTACTACTACTACTACTACTACTACTACTACTACTACTACTACTACTACTACTACTACTACTACTACTACTACTACTACTACTACTACTACTACTACTACTACTACTACTACTACTACTACTACTACTACTACTACTACTACTACTACTACTACTACTACTACTACTACTACTACTACTACTACTACTACTACTACTACTACTACTACTACTACTACTACTACTACTACTACTACTACTACTACTACTACTACTACTACTACTACTACTACTACTACTACTACTACTACTACTACTACTACTGCTCTTCATCCTAGTCCTTCTTCTTCTCCTTCTTCTCCTTCTTCTAGCTCTCCTGCTGCTCCATCTTGGTCGTCAATATGTGTCTATTATTGACCAGATAATCCAATCGCCAGACAAGTGTTTGGATTTCGAATTAGAGGATTTGTTCGATCGATTTCTTATCTCCAGTTACCTGAAGGCAGTTCTGCTGCCTCCTGCTTCTTCTGCTCCATGGCAACAGCAACCCATCGTTACGTAAGACTCATGTGGACCTACCAACTGCCCGACAGAAGACGTCACTGAGTCTTCAATGGCAATCTGTGCACACGCCTACCTGACCTCATTGCCCTTGCCTTGTCGTGAATTGCGATTGCAGTACAGTGCTCTGTTTCCGCATGTTCATTAGAATTGCCAACTGAGGCGATAGTGTTTCTTTCTTCCTATATAGTTTGTCATTGGATGCTGATGTTTCCATCCATATGCGAGAGACGCTGCACTGGCTTCCGGTCTGAGGACAAGGTTCTCGTCATAGTAGGAGCTTCTTTAGTCGATGCGGTCCAAGGATCCACCAGAGAGCTCTACGTTCCTGTCTCTAGCCGGCAGGGTTGGCGATCGTTGTGTTCGGGGACCTGCGAGGAGTTGGTCCCGTGCATCCGTACGACACGTGCGGGTACGTCGTGCTTGATTGTGCAATGGAAAATCCTTCTCGAACAGTCGACCATTTAACATTTGTACCATTTCGTCACAGACAGCTTTAGAAATATTTTTCGCTATCTGAAGGCTTACAGAAGCATTGATGGGAAATAGCGAGTATTTAGTTAACGCGTAATAGATGTGCAATCGTGTTCGAACCACAATGCAGGTCCAAAACGTTTCTGTCCGGTATTATTTTTATTAATTATAATAATAATAATAATAATAATAATACTATTATTATTATTATTATTATTATTATTATTATTATTATTATTATAATAATAATATTATAATAATAATAATATTATTATTATTATTATTATTATTATTATTATTATTATTATTATTATTATTATTATTATTATTATTATTATTATTATTATTATTATTATTATCGTCAGCCGGTTATAGAGACAGGAACGTAATAATAATAATAATAATAATAATAATAATAATAATAATAATAATAATAATAATAATAATAATAATAATTGTCAATGGCAATCTGTGCCTTAGGCCTTAATCTCTAAGACCCTGAGGGAACGAAGTACCTCAGGGCAAAAAAAAAAAATAATAATAATAATAATATTATTATTATTATTATTATTAATTATTATTATTATTATTATTATTATTATTATTATTATTATTATTATTATTATTATTATTATTATTATTATTATTATTATTATTATTATTATTGCTATTTTTCCCCGAGGTACATGTAATCCCTCAGGAGTCTAAAAAATTATGCTAGGAGCTGTTGTTGAATGTCTGAAAAATCAGGCCTCGTTATTGCTATTATTATTATTACTATTATTATTATATGAAGATTTATAAAGCGCAAGTTTATATAACTAAGTACACCGCAAATGGGCTAGTAGTAGATCGGCTAAGTCAGATGATGTGAACAGGTAGGCCTAAGTCTTTTAATTTCTTCATGAAGCTTTCGATAGACAGTTCCGGAACACTGAGTTCGAAGGGCAGCGCATTCCAGCCGTTGGACAAGATACATCGTGTTCCTCTATACTTCACAGTGGCCTTTCCGGACTGCAATCGAGACCAACCAGTAGTTGATGATGCTGGCACACAGTCTTTGACCAGGTATGGTGGTGCCATTCCGTGAAGACGCTTGTTTACAGGTGTCGCCACCTTTCTAGAGAGTGCCATTGCGAGTCCGGCTAAGATATACAGGGAACATTTCTTATTTTCTTCTCCTTTCTTGTATATTCCTCTTTCTTGCGATATAGCCTCTATTTATATAACGAAAAATGTGATGTGAATTATAAATGTAATGTAATGCAATGAAACGTGTTTTATTACGAGCTGTGGTCGATTTACGTCTTGAATATTGGATTAAAATCAGTGTTATTAGCCCCATGTAACAGATAACACTGTCCTCCCTCTGTGTATTCCCCACTGAATGACCCCGTCTGATCTTGGGCCTCTTATTCACGTTGTCTTCTCAGCCAATGGCGACCGATTATGTAGCGCCGTTTCACGCTTTCTATTCTTCGACGCTGATGAGTTTTCGTTGCGTAAACAGATCTCTTCGCGGATCGAACCGCCGATCAAAATAGTCAGTCATGCATATGATATGCCATGCGAACAATCACTCATGCGTGACCTCCCCCTCCTATTCCTCCTAAGCAACGATAGAAGTAGAGGAGGAGGATCGATTTTACGATCGTCTCCAAACGATGCATCCCAATTCCGTTGATGGTTCGTCCATGCCACACATCTCTTTGTAAAACCTTAGAAACATGGCTTCTCTTGCTACCACAAATCCCTGCCTCCCATCCACTTATGGGTGTTCCTCCCTCTTCGCAATCACTCGACCTTTAGGTCTCATTGTCTCTGTCTCATTTTCTGACTCATCATATTCTCAGCTTCTGTACCTCTGTTACTCTATTTCATTCCTTCCCCTCTTGTCTTTCCCTCTTACCTTCCTCTCTTGCTTTCCCCTCTTGCCTTCCCTTCTAGCCTTCCCCTCTTGTCTTCCCCTGTTGTCTTCCACTTTTGTCTTCCCTGTTGCCTTCCCCTCTTGCCTTCCCTCTTGCCTTCCCCGTTTGCCCTCCCCACTTGCCTTGTAAACCATCTTGCCCTCCCCTCTTGCCTTCTCATCTTGCCTTCCCCTCTTGCCTTTGCCTACTGCCTTCCCCTCTTGCCTTCCCCTCTTGCCTTCCCTCTTGCTTTCCCCTCTTGCCTTCCCCTCTTGCCTTCCCCTCCTGCTTTCCCTCTGCCGATGTCTGCTGCACTCTTTCACCTCCGCGCAGTTTGTCTGTCTCTCGTTTCTTCTTCAGTTCAATTGTTTTCTTTTATTTGTTTCTTTGTCAATTTATTCCTCAGTGACCTACTTCTCCTCTTTCTCTTTCATCCCACTTTCCTTCACGTGCATATTTAGCTCATTTATCTCTACTTCTATTGCGCCACAGCACGGACCTTCCAACTACTCTGATCTTCGGCTGCGTTTCCTGTACTCAACGTCTTTGCTTAACTCTCCTCTGCGTCTCCTCTCACTGGCTGCTGCTTTTCCTTGTCTCTTCCACTTGCCCTCTGTTCTTCCCTCTCACTTTGCCTACTATGTACCAATCTGCTTTGCCTCTTCTGTACGTCTCCGTCACGCTTCCCCAATTAGGTCTACCCTATGCTTTTCCTTCTCCCGGCCCCTTGCCTTCTCCCTTCCGTTCATCTTCTATTCTCACATACCGTTTCTCTGATGCTGCAGACGGGCTTTTAGCAAACCATTTGATGACGAAAGATGCTGCTCCTCCAGAAACCAATAATATTCTGGTCCGTCTGGTCATTGGTCATCCTCACCTTTTCTTCCTCGATCGGTCATTCTTCCATCGCGGGTCCTCCTCCCACACCCCTTTCCTCCTTCCTTCCTCTCATTTCATCAGGCAGTAACCAGCAGCACAAGAGAACCGTCAACGCAGGTATATGATTACTATAATTATATGATATATAATATATGTAATATATACCACCTATATGTGCTATGTGTGTCCCAGTGCATATATATGTATATATATATGTATATATATATATATATATTTATACCGATATTAGTCTGAGTGTATTTGCATGGGACATGTTGGATGCATTGGCTGCGATTTTAATCTGTGCCATCGTCAAATGCAATTACAGTTAGTCCGTCGAATATTATTAAAGACACAGCTAGACAGTTATAGGAGCACACGATCGATGGAACAGGAAGGAACAAACGAAGGAGGGAAGACAGTGAGGCATACGACAGACTGCAGGCGGGACAAAAGGAGGACTGGAAGACGAGCATGCAGTTCAGAAGCAGCTGCTGTGACCTCAACGGATTTAGTCAGCCAGACACTCAGCTACAGTGACCTTCGACCTTTAAAAATGCTTCGTGAAAAGATTTTGTCCAATTACAAAACAAGCGAGACAGAGTGCGGATCATCGTATGTCTACTTCTGAAGTTCTTCTACATGATCCATGACCTTAGTATGCCATATACAACCTACTGACGCTGGTGGCCTACGATACAATACGATACAATGTGAATACGATACAAACAGAGACGATATGATGCAACACAATAGATACAGCACAGTGCAATGCATTAAACAATGATCATTACAGATTAGCCTGAAACAATGCAATACAACACCGAACAATGAAACAGAACTGATACATATTAATAGAGTTAACCTGCAGCGCAGTTTAAAATACTAAAATTTACGACCAGGCTACTTAGAAGACACTCTTTAGCCGAGTGGTTCCAGATTTGAAGGAACATATAAAGACAGCAGCAACGCAGAGACGTTGGAACATACAAGTGCGTATTACTTTTACGTTTTTTTCTTTATCTAATACAACACATTGCAACTGAACGAAATGCTTTTTTTAGTCCTTCCCATGCAGGTCTGCATATCGGGCAACGCATGGCTTATGATACATTACTAATCAATGCAACCAATACAATTATACAACATAATGTAGTGCAATGCATTTTAGTACGATGCAACACAGTATGATGTGATGCAATGAAAATAAACGAACAACTTTTAACACTTCGGATATTTGATTAATCTTCTTCTCAGTCTTTTGCTGTTGAGCAGGTTTGTGATATGAACGACCTCGTGTTCCCCTCCGACCTCAACGTCAGTTAGGGTTGCACTTGATTTGTCCATATCATGTCTTGGGAAATAGCCGAGGTGGTTTCCCGTTGCCTTCCTCGCGGTTTGAGTAGTGGCCTTCTACGCCGCTCACGTTAGCCAGCTTTTTCAGGGTTCCTGCTGAGCCTTTCCACCTCGCGTAGCGCCCAAGGTGGTACTTCAGAAACCTTCACCACTGATGGCATAGCCTCAGCAGGCAATCCCCTACTCGGCTGTTACGCCCCCCCCCCACCACGGCGAGGTGTGAGACGGACTTTGGGGGCACTATTTGATTAATAGGCCTACCATATTGCGATGGAGCTATAAGCACTTCAATTTTAAGGTAAATGGAGGAGCGATTTTGGTCCAAGGGAAAACAGATATTGTGTTTAATTTCAATAAACTCAGGAACAGGAACATAATCGGGTCTTTAAACGGTTTCTGAGTTGTTCAACAAAGAGTCTAAGTTATGTCATACCGTAAATGCGGTTCTTAAACCCTCAGCGAACCTTTACGGGGCACTATAAAAACAAGCAGTGATGTCATTGAGGCCAGGGGCGTCCATCCTATGGGGGAATGAAGCAGAAATCTTCATAGCCTTTTCAGAGGGGAAAGAAATTTTTTTTAGTACATTAAAGTTAAACGTCTGCTCATTCTTTCCATTTCAGTGATTAATAGATTAGTCAATTTCATAATTTTTGGCGTATCGTACGCGGCATATTCAATCTCAGACCAAAGGAGGTTTCCAGTGTTTTAATGTAACAGCCCACATATAGCCTACAGCCCTGTATTGCCCTCTTCTTCTCCACGTTCCCTTGTAGCCCCATCAACCTTGCAGAGTTGACACCAGGACGGTAGGGTGGAACACAGGCAGGCAGGCAGAGAGGAAGGCAGATATAGCAGCCCCGCTGCTCACAAGTCGGCCGGTATCAGATTCCTCGCCTATGGGGTGATTGCGGCGAAGGGGTGAATGGAGGGGTACTCTTTGGTTGACGTGGCCTCCCGCAAGATGAGATACTTTGATTTATAAGCGTTTCGTAATTTTGATGTGCTAATACTTTGCAATTTCATTTTACTAGTAATCATGCCCAGAGACAATGTTTTAATTAAGTATAAATGTTGCGAGCCGTTATGCGGCATGCTTATCCGTAGTGACAAATGGCACATACATTGTACTAGTATAAATTGCACACAATTTATACATAGCTGGGTTTGCACTATACCGACAGGTAGTGCAAACCGAGCTCGAGGAGTTTTCGACTCTTAATGAATTGATTCCAGACGACGGAAAACTGGAACTAATTCAACTAGACAGTGACAATGATGACGAGCAAAAGACACATCTGTGGATTTAAATCCTGATCTCCCTTGCGGTGACCAGCTGCTCAACTGAGTGAGTAAGGAGTCGCATCCGCATTGTGAAAAATTGACTGAGATCAACCATGGTTGATGACTGGTTTGCACTTCGGACAGTATTAGCCTGTTAACGAGACGCTACTCAATCACTAAAACTACACGAAATTGTTAATCGCCTGGCTACGCACTCTGCTGCTCTGAAGAGGCACCTGTTGTAATTTTAGTACTTACGTTACTACGTTTGTACTGTCTGGCCGCAGTAGCGGTATGCCTCTGTCTTAACGTAACTACTTTCAATCCACTGTCCTTCCGACAGATGAGTCTTTTGTTCGTCATCATCGTCAAGCCTTCATATTTTATAATGCATAATGTTGCTTTATTAGCGAACTGAAAGTTACAGAATTCAAGAGTAAAATTGTGCTTCAGAGTTCGGTAATCGATATTTTCTCTTTTGTCAACAGTCGGCCAATCGTCTGGGGACGTCGTCGTGGGGGGGGGGGGGGAGAAATCTGATTACATGGGGGGAATGCGTCATAGACGTAAGGGGGGGATGGACGCCCCTGATTGAGGGCACGAACTTTCCGAAGGGCGAAGACCAACGAAGCTGAGCTAAATGCTTAACACAATACAGTACAATACAATACAACTGTAATTTCACAATGCTCTCCTTGCAAAGTCAAGAAGTGCACATTGCAGCCGGGTAGCCATTAAAAGCCATAGGTAGACTGAAGAGGTAAGTTTTCAGTACAGAGCGAAAGCCAGTCTCGCTAGGCTAAAGCTAAAATCATGGTTATCCGTTAACAAAGGATGGACATCAGCACCCTCTGACATGACTCAGCGATCGTGAATAAACTGATTCCCTTCGCTAAGCTCTTAGGTTTTGGAGTTTATGATTAGAGTTAGCTTAACACTGTCGTGTTAGCTTTGCAATCAGAATTTCAAGCCAATCCTCGCCACCTGTCGATTAACGTAGCAGTTGTGCTTCTGATTCACGCATTGTGCTGACATCTGGCGATTAAGCTTACCTAGTTAGTTCTTTTATCAGCAAAACGATGCATTAACAATGCAATATATGCTGCCATCTACCGAATGCAGATGCGATTATTTGAGCTATTGATGCAGCAATTCAATCCAAACCTTGTTACTTTGATCTGTCAAATGTACACTCTTCCTCTCTATTATTAAGTCCTGTAAGTCACTCCTGTCTTTTTCGTCACATTGTACTACGAAGCCGGAAGGAGGACACGGTGGAGAAGGACGATTGGAAAGAGAGGAAGATGATATGAGGAGGAAATCGCAGCAATTCTCTTCAACAGTTTCACGAGATCAGCTCTGGTTGTATATACATTCCATCCATTCGTAGCACATTTCACTTCAGAATATGCGAACACGAAGCGCGTTTAAGGACATCTGACATCACTGAGATACAGCAACCAGTCAGCCAAAGGATGGGCTTGTGAATTACTGGTCGGAAGTGTCAAAATTTAGAATACAATGTTCAGTGGCACTGCCGTAGCGCGGGAACGCAAAACACCCAAATTTGTTAAAATTACATCCCACGGCATCAACTAACATCCTTCGAAGTCATGAACATTGGATTTGTTGACTACTGACCTGTAGCCTTTGTACTCAGCTACCTTAAGACAATCGTTTTAAAGCATATAATTAAAACAGTCTTAGATAAATCAGTAGTAATTTGCACACACGGCTGAAAGTTGCAAAGAGGCTAAACTGACCTTCCAGAGGGAGCAAAACATCTGGAATATCCTGAATTCTCGTCTCCATACAGCTCCTCCAGACTGTCAAGCAGGCACACCAGATGAGTTGTTAAATTCTTTCCCAGATAAAGTTAGCAATGTTAGAGATAGCACTGTAAACTCTCGTCCTCGTCCTCGTCCTCGTCCTCGTCCTCCTCCTCGTCCTCCTCCTCCTCCTCCTCCTCCTCCTCCTCCTCCTCCTCCTCCTGAGATACCCATCCTTAGGCCTACCACAGCCTCACTAATCACTATAAACCTTTGACCCTGTCACTCCTGACAACATTGCTGAACTACTGATGAAATCTACATTCACACACTATGAATTTGACCCTGTGCCGACATGGCTTCTAAGGTCTCAACCTCAATTCTTTGCCATTATCTAGCTTTCCTGTTTAACCTTTCTCTTCCTATAGTGGCATACTTCCTAACTCTCAGAAGAGGGCACTTATTCGCCCTCGTCTCAAGAAGAGTGATCTTGAACCCACTCCCTTTTCTAACTATAGGCCTATGTCTAATGTCTCCTTCCTATCTAAGATGATAACGAGAGTGTAGTTCACCCTCAGCTGTACTGTTACCACTCTGCAAACAACCTGCTTTCGCCTCTTCAGTCGGGATTCAGGCAATTCCATTTCACGGAAACAGCCGTCCTGAAAGTCTATAACGACCTTGTCCTTGCTGGTGACAAGGGCTGTGTGACTGCCTTAGTACTCCTAGATTTCTACTCCGCTTTGACTGTACAGATCACTGTATCCTACTTACAGTCTTGCAGCAGTCCTTTGGCATCTATAGGCTATATATATACTCGTAATCCTCATATACTATCCTTAATTGGTTTGTCTGGTACCTCTCTGATCGCACTCAATACATTCGCATCAACTTCCTCAAATTATCCGTCGGTGTTGTGCTGTTTGGTGTCCTGCAGTGTGATTCTCATTAACGATAACGGTAAAAAAATGTTCGTTAACGAAAATAAAATGATTTCGTTAACGATAATTATAACTGTAACTAAAATATCATTAACTCAGTGGCGGCGATCTTGTTTGACAGGGTGGGGGGGGGACACTTCTGAACTGATCTAGTCAAAAAGAGTTTTGAACTGATCTAACGGGGCGCGAAAAAAACTGTTGACCTTTTTTGGTGTTTCTTCAAAATGTGGGGGGGTCCGATGCATGTTGTGTCCCCCACTCTCAAATGTGTGGGCTGTGGGGTATTGTCCCCTCGACCCTCCCGGGATCGCCTCCCATGCATATATAACTATAATTTTAACGAAAATAATACTAACGAAAATTCATAGTTATTTTCGTTAAAAAAGCTGAAAAGTTGATTGATTGATTGATTGATTGATTGATTGATTGAAAAGTACAATATCGACAAACATGAGAACGTGAAAGTGCGCTACAACTAATAGCCTCTGTTCACCTTGGATGTCGTTGAATATGGAGTGTCGTGTATTCGTGAAGCTGAATGCTCCCATTCTTCAAAGCCTTTCGAAGCTCTAAGCAAAATTGTGTAACTCGTCCTAATAGCAGCTGTGATTCTCATTAACGATAACGGTAACGAAAATGTTTTCGTTAACGAAACTATAATGATTTCGTTAACTATAACTATAACTGTAACTAAAAAATAATACTAACTATAACTGTAACTAAAAAATAATACTAACTATAACTGTAACTATAACGAAAGCCATTAACTATAATTGTAACTGTAACTAAAATAAAATTTGTAAGCAGAATCACTTTGGTGTCCTACAACAGTGGTTCTCAAACGGTGTGTCGCGACACACTAGTGTGTCGCGCATCGACCGGCAGTGTGTCGCGTAAACCTGGTGTGTCGCTGGTGTGTCGCGATAAAATTGGTGTGTCGCGAATTCTCACAGCCTACGCCCGTCATTTCTACATTACACTTACTTACTTGAAGCTTAGCGGACGTAGGCTGTGAGAATTCCTAACAATCCATTTATAATATCTATTCTATTATATCGTAATCTAAGGTGGCCATGATGTTTATCTTATACACCATAGACCCCTACACGTTTGCGATGGCGCCGATGTTAACTTTTACCCATTATTGCAACATTTGAAATGGATAAACTGATCAGTATAAAGCGAACATGTTGCGAATCTTCTACTGGTCATGCGAAATCAAATTTTGGTAGCAATGAGACGGGTTCTAGCACCAACAATAGTGAATACGCAAACAATGACGCTGCCACTGCTAGTTTTAGTAAACCAATCAAGAAAAAACATGAGAAAGAAGAAATCTAGAAAGTTATGTACAAGCAATCCTCAAGAACTCAGTTCTGGGCTAAGACATACAAAGGGGAACATTGCAATACACTGGAGAGGTGGCGGACCGCCCGGGCGTCCGGAGGAGGGCAAGGGGGCATTTGCCACCGAATTTTGCAAATATGTTACAAAAATAAAATCTTTTTATTACTATGATTATTATAACAGCCCAACACGATTTTAAATGCAAAAACCTCTTAATTATTTAGGTAAGTCCTTGACAGTTATTTATTTTTAAAGTTGTCATGTGTTCTATGTTCATGAATATGGAAACACGTCACTTTACTCCTCCTACAAAATTTTGTGCCATGTAAAAAATTTTGCCCCCTGTAAAAATTCCTGCAAACACCCATGCTGGCGAGGAAAACAATCAAAGAGTTGGTTTCATTTCATAGTTCCTACTTATCTGAGCAAGGTTTTTCTCGGATGATCAACATAAAGAAAAAAGGAATAAAGTGGTCAGAAGATCTCTCTCAGCATGCATGCATGCTTGCGTGATGCACTTACAAAAACTGTGGATCCTCCATTTGCAAATAATCCACAGAAAATCCAGGACCAAAATCTCAGTAACTGCATGCTACTAAGTTAACGTAGAAACTGGAAAGGATTCAACATGAACATTTTCATTCATTAAAAATGTTAAAAATTTTGAATGTTAAACTAGTTTAACTTTAACATTTTTAACAATGTTCACATACGATTGCATGGTGTGTCGCCAAATTTGGTGGCAAGTTTAGGTGTGTCGCGTGCCAAAAAAGGTTGAGAACCACTGTCCTACAACGTTCTAGTGCCTCTGCTTGTCATGCTCTGCATAGTTCGAGAATTCGCATTTTACGAATTTTAAGAATTTTAAAAATTCACGAATTTAACGAATTTTAAAACTGCAGTTTTAAAATTCGTTAAAATTCGTGAAATAATAAAATAATAGAATTCTTTGCCATGGCAACGAATTTTGTTATTTGTTTACTTTTCAACTTTTTAAGCAAGTAAATGTCAATGGCATAGGCAATCAATCAATCAGCCGTAAAAGATAGCTGACTAGCAACACAATAGTACTGATATTCAGTTACTGTTCTACTTGAAGTCTTGAACTTCCATTTCTTTCATAGTTGGGGTGTATGACTGTGAGTATCATTCAGCAGAACGAAAAACCACCAGTGCCTCAGCTCCAGTGTGACCAGTCAGTCATTAACACAGCTTGGAACCAAACATGGTTAAAAAGGGTTGGCAACGTTCACCGAGCTGTGTCTTCTACTTCATCGTCCTCTGATTTTGATCAGAAACAGCCCACTGCAGCTCCCACTCGACTCTGGTTTCTGTATTTTCGCCTTGCAACTAACATCCTTCGAAGTCATCTGCTGGTGCTGGAAAGTATGTTGTTCCTGCATGGTACTTCTTGTCTTTGGCCGGCGTTCATTCACAGTTGCCGGTCCCTCCATCTGGAACTCTCCTCTCTATCTACCTCCTCATGTTCTCAACTCTCTTATATATACGAGATTGTCTGTCGCTCTAAACTGAAAACTTACCTCTTCTATATATATATTCTACATATAAGGCTCTTGATGTTTGCCTGTCATGGCTTCAATGTGCGCTTCTGAACTTTGTAAGGAGGGAGGGCATTATCAAATTACAGTTGTATTGTATTGTATAAATCCCAGTAATAACCTATTCACTGGCGACCAAGACCCAAAAACAGCCTGCAAGGCTTCCGATTACGTGATTATGACTGCGACCGTGCACGCACTAAAGGCCGCTGTCCGATTTTGTAGCCAGAGTTGTCAATACACTTAATCGTTCATGGTCAGCGGTATATAGGAGCGTTTGCTTTGCACTCATGAAGAAGTGTTCTCTGTCTGACGTACTTCCGTCAGTAGGCCTACTTTTCTTACAGCTACAACTCCAGTGCCATGGTTATAAACTAAGGCTATATATACTCACGGTCAAATTCATCGTGAAGTTTACGCCATACTATATATAGTTGTGCTGCTTAATTCTGTAATTTCCGATTCTTAGGTTTTGATGTGGCGAATGGGATATTGTACACAGTAGGCCTACAGCTGGCATTTACAATCGAGGAAAATGCGTTGGTTATCGCGGCACGACCACCATGCACCACCCAAGCCAAATAGCCTATAGGCCCTACTGCTGCGAGCACGACCATAATCAGGGGCGTCAATCCCCCCCCCCGAAGTCATTGGAGCAACTTCACCTTCTCTTTCCCTTCTCTTCCCCTTCCCTTCCTCTCCCTCCCTCATTAATGATGGCACATACACTGACAGATCCCCCTATTTTTGGTTGGAGCATTTGCTCCAAGATTTCTATGGAACTATATATAGGCCTACGCCTCTGACCATAATAAGAGCATGCGGCCATGGATGGAACAGAAGAGATCTATACATAATGTAATCTTATATTACTTCCATATCAATAGTGATATATGATCATTATCCTATTGTCCTATTGCCCAAGACATCAATCGCGTGTTGACTTTCTGCGAAAGCAAATCAAATCCATTGGAACAGCCATGGATGTTGGAGTCCGGTAGATCAGAGAAACCATGAAGCCATGGCATATATATATTCGTCCCAAGTTTCTCTAAAACAAGGAACAACAAAACGCCTGAAAGAAACTTCTTCTTCGGAAAAGTACGACAGCTACATAAATTCTCCTAATTATTATTGCAATCGTTTTTGTAGAGCCTATAAAAAACGAGAATGTATAATATATATCCTTCAAAAGATACATTTATGGCTATGTCAGGCTATAGGTCTTTGCAATATTTAAGCACGTGCCCATCACACAAGCGGTCACATTATATATGTTTATGCATGCTAAGTCTAGGTTTTCTTGTATTTTGTGCATGTTTGATCTTAAATCCTGCAATTTCATTGGCTCTTTTTGAATACACTAATTATGTTATTTCAAACTTTATAATATTTTGAATACACTAATTAAAGTTATTTTAAAATTTATAATAAAATTAGTGGAATAAATATAGTAAAGTAAACAAGAATAGTATATACCGGAGTATGAGGATTATTCCATGCTGCGACTATAGCAGCTATATCGATAAAAAAATTGAGTCATACCAAACGCCAGAAAAACGATCGACTGACCGCCGCACACACGAACGAACGAATTAAAGAACGAAGGGACGAACCAACGACTGAAGGAAAGAACAAAGAGATAATACGATGCAATAAAGAACCCGACGGATGTACTTACTTTCTGACTGATTTACTAGCGGCGAGACGATAGAAGGACATAATCCCCCCAGGACATAATTCCCCGGACAGAATCCCCCAGGCTATAACATAACCCCCTATCGGAGTTTTGAACATGCCTATAGGCAATTTACGATAGATAGCCTCATTTCTAATGGCTAACAAACTCAAAGTATTCACATGAAATTATGATACACGGCCATAACCCCCGTGGACATACCCCCGGACATAATCCTCCCGGATAGAATCCCCCAGGCTAGCACACAATCCCCTACGGCCTTATTGAACTACTTAATTAGGCAACTTACGATAGATATCCCCATAATTCACTCTATAGTGGCTATAATAAACATGGTGTATTCGCATGAAATTATAATATATAATATATAATAATAATAAATAATAGGCTACTGATAGTCAGACTGACTGACTGACTGCGTGACCTGCTGTCTCACTAACTTACTATAGTGCTTGTGACTATATATATATATATATATATATATATATATATATATATATATATATATATATATATATATATATATATATATATATATATATATATATATATATATATATATATATATATATATATATATATATATATATATATATATATATATATATATATATATATATAATAAGGAACAGACAGACAGACGGACGGACAGACAGACGGAAGGACGGACGAACGGACGGAGATAGTCAGTATAGTGTATATACTGAAATTTCCTCTGTCTGTCTGTATATATATATATATGAATATGTCTACATATTATATATATATATATATATATATATATATATATATATATATATATATATATATATATATATATATTGATGTCTGTATGGAGCGATAGGCTTTCAAAAGCCAGATAATGCATTCATATAATTTTTGCATCGTTATAGAATCGTGTTTGACTTGATATATGCAGATCCCATGAAAAAATATTATAAGCGCTTATGTGCGATGTGATTTATGCCTGCTTGACATCTTACAGCACAGAACCTATAATTAAATCTGTTCTACATCAATGTAGCGACTTCATAGGCCATAGGCCACGTGCATTATAATAGCAGGCCACACATATAGAGACGTTTACACATGCAGCTGCGCTCACACAGCTAAGTCTGTCTGTCTGCATAAATATATTCAAGGTGTGGTCCTGTTGGTACCATGCATGGGAGAAGACCAATCGTCTGTATGGAGCGTGTATACATGTATGCATTGAATGAATGGTCAGTGTCAACGAGAAGCAAACTCCCCTATTCCCCCATACGAATAGCATCACCACTACCATGCATACACACATTGCATTTCTTATATTCGATATAACTGATCTATAGATACACATTTAAACTGTGGATATTTCATGTTGTTATTTGCCGCATATATCATGCACTTTATACCATTTCTTACTATCAATGTATACGCAATTATGTTATAGATAGTAGCCAAAACAAGATATATGTATATGTGTATGTATATGTATATATATCCTGTATATCTTGTATATATGTATATATATATATATATATGAGCTTTGATATTAATTGATTAACATGTTTTATGTCTCTGTATATATCTTACATTATGAAACTGGAAAGATATAGCCTGTATTTCGAGTGAGTTTCTCGACATATAAAGTTTGTCTGAACAGTCTGTGATGAAGGAGTCAGACCATTCAGTGCCTGGATTAGCTATGCTTCATCAGTCATCAAGAAACTTGCAATATAAGTAAGTATCGATGGTAGCAAAAATGCATTCGCAGGCCTCTAAAGCACACAAAGTCTTTAATTAAAAATATAATATATATACATACATGCACAAGTGACGCGTATCGATCCACTCAAGCTGTGCTGCAAGTGCATGGTAGGCCTATCTTCCACCGACAGGGCGTGACAGCACTCCAGTAGCATCTTGTTAGGCCTTGGCGCTTATCCATTTTAATTGTTTTATTGTTATGGGTGGATGTATAATTATAATCGACGGTCGCCCTGATGCAACATGTGTTATGGCATCGATTTGTTTAAACGGTGCAGCATCTCCGAGTGACGTATTACAGGGCTTATACTCAAGGAAGATGATTGCAATAATTAATCATAGTGCATTGTTTAAAAATCGAACTTTATCTATTCTATTTTTCCGATATAGGCTACGTAGTTCTCAGCAGATTTATTAGTAGTATACATGTTAAGATATAATAACAATCGCTTGAGAAATGCCATGGAAATACGTGATCGGCCACTATTATAATGACGAGCATTATGAGCATATAAACTTATAATACTTATCAGTTTCTATAGTATACAGCCGTTTAGAAAGGTTCTATAGGCTATAGGCCTACATTCTTCGCATATTCGGCCTACATGTCACATGTGGTAGGCCGAAAATATATAGCCGACATAAAATCTTTGCAGAATATTGAAATGGATGAATTCAGATGAATGCTTAGATATATAATTCCTTTAATTTGACAGTTCATCGGATATAATACCACCCTGCGTGGCAGGCTATTTCTGTCTGTTTTCAGTGACGTTATAGTGTTTGAGACGGTGAAGTATATACATTTACATGCATAGGCGTATAGACTCTGGGGGCAGCCGGGGCACGCCCCTACCCCCCAATAATTGAGATGGACTGTACACCCAATGCAAAAAGTGTATACAATGAATAACCAAATCCCCCAATATTTTGGACAAGTTTACGCCAGTATGTATGTATGTATGTATGTATATATATACATATATATATATATATATATATATATATATATACGTGTGTGTGTGTGTGTGTGTGCGTGTGATATCAAACCTAGCAGTGAGCAGGGGCGTCTATGCCCCCCCCCAAGTCATTGGAGCAACTTCCCATTTACCACCATTCTTCTTCCCCCTCCCCTTCCTTCCCCCCTAAAATGGTGGCACACACACTGACAGATCTTCCCCCCATTTCTTGGATGGAGCATTTGCTCCGAGGTTTCTATGGTGTAGACGCCCCTGGCGGTGAGGTCAAGGAGAATATCTATCTCTAAAGCTAATTATATATGTGAATGTGAGTCGCAAGTAGTGCAATTAGCCTTCATTATATGCAACCTGTATTCCGGCTCTATATAGGGCTATCCTATAGGGCTATCCGTCGCTCTGTATCATCTTCAATGCTCACTTCAATTGTTCATGTATTGGTCTGCTTTCGACTTGACTACTGCAATGCTCTCCTTGTTGGTCTTCCCAAAGTCCGTCTTGCTCCTCTTCAGTTTGTACTCAATGCCGCTGCATGCTGGACTGATTGCTCGTCTTCCTCGATTCTCTCGATCATATCGTCACCCTAATGGCTGAAGAACTCCATGCATTGGCTCCCGTTTTCTGCCCGAATTCAATTCAAAGTCCTCATTCTTGTCTTTAAGGCTCAACTTAGTCATGATCCGAAATATTTATGTAATTTAATTCTTCGCTCTCGTGCACTCTGTTCTCTTCGTTCCTCTGACCGTTTGGACCTTCTGCATGCATGGTTCCCTGTGTCAGGGCTTAATTCAATGGCTCAAGCCAGGTCTTTTGCTTCCATTGGCCCTGCCCTTTGGAATGAGCTTCTTCCGCCTGTTCGTTCCTCTATTCACTCTGGTATACACGTCTTTTCTTCTGTTGCCTTTCTTAAAACTTGTTTCTTCTCTCGGGCAGAGGTGTCTACACCATATAGAAACCTTGGAGCAAATGCTCCATCCAAAAATAGAGGGGGGATCTGTCAGTGTGTGTGCCACCATTTTAGGGGGGGGAAGGAAGGATGGGGGGAAAAGAGGGGGAGGGGAAGTTGCTTGAATGACTTGGAGGGGGATAGACGTACCTGCTCTCGGGGGTCTCTCGCACTGGGAGCGCTTCTGAATGGCTTTCCCGATAGAAGCTCTTTATAAATGTCGGAATACAATACAATATTGAATATTACACAATCTGGAGGAAATTTTACACAGAAATTACAAGTGATAAAGAAGTGATTTTTGTGTCAGGGTTTTTGAGGTCGAAAAGTCAAGGAAGCTATTTCTAGCATTGTAGGACAATCGGATGACCTTCGTTTTCAAGGTGGTTTGACCATTTTTGTCCAATATTAATAGCTCAGGATCTGTGAGGGCACTGGCGTAAACTTGTCCAAAATATTGGGTTTTTTTTGGCTTCACTGGTCCAGACCCCTTAAGGGGTCTGGACCAGTGAAGCAAAAAAACAAGTTTTTCAAGATGAAAAGTTGTTTGTTGTTTTTTTTTTCGTTTTTTGTTTTTTATGGCTTTTGTCGTTTTGGTTGTTTTTAAGATTTTCGGATTTTGGATCATAAAAATCATGAGAAATGGCATGAACAAGAGCTCCAACTCAGTTTAATTCAGTTGCAATTTCCGAAAATTAAACATCAATAAATCAATGTTATTAAAATAACTTCAAAAAAAATAAGAAATTCATTTTAAGAAAGACAAATTTTATGGTTTTCTTTTTCTTTTGTTTTTGTTTAAAGCCAAAAACCGAAAAAACTTTTTTCACCTCTGATCTGGACAGTGTTACGTTAATTGTTAATTCGTATATATGAAATGGGCGTTTTCTTTACATGTAAATATGTTTCATATTGAAGATATTGAAGATAAAAATGAATCTTTGTTTTCATTATGAAATTCTGATAGTATTTCAGTTCTGTGTCTCTGTTTTTCTGTGTCTGAAGAAATTTGTCTATATTGCCCCGGCTCCTCAATTTTTTTTTTGGGGGGGGTGCGTGCCCCAGCTGCCCCCCCCAGAGTCAACGCCTATGTGTGAGGGATAAGAGGAGTTAAAGATAGGCTCGTCGGAGTTGTGAGAATCCAACGGAATCACAACCAGCATCGTATGGCCATCACATGACCTTGAAGTTCAAGGTTTATTGATATGCTATATAATATATGGTTAACCTATCGTTTCGCAGGAAGTATACAAGTGCTAGAATGATGTTTTCCATGTCTATTTCATGGGTTTCGGTGTCTTGGAATCCACCCAAAGTATACGTAATAACCATAGGTTGACCTTTTAGTTCAAGGTCAATTGTATATACATTAACATGACGTCACGCAATCGTTTTAATCGAAAAGGGCTTCTGTAATTCGTTAGATAAGCGTTTACATGTAGGCGTTCAAAATACGATGGCTTCAACGTCTACGGCCAGTCGACTAAGTCGCTAAGTCAGTCGCTAACTCATCAAGTCAGTCGCTAATTCCTTAGCGACTGACTTGCAGGCATATGTCTTCCAGATTAACTTGAAGCATGCAGGAAACCCTGGACTGTTAACGTAGAGATCACCTTTCAAAGACTGATGCATGGCTTGGTTTCGGGAAATTCATGAAATGGCGATAGATCTCTAAGAGCAATAGCGATTCTTGTATAGCATTATTAATTTAAACTCTATATGTATATTGTATACAGCGATACTGCATTATGCATATCTATAGTAATCTAGTAATATAGTATTGCAAAGTTACCTTACATAACGCGATGTCTTTCAGTATAATAGCCATACTGAGAACTTTCAAAAGACGTATGCATGCATACATCACAGGCTGAGCCTCAAAGACTTACTGCAGGCATAACGCAGAAGTCCAATTAACGTGATGAACTATATTTATATCCGTGCATTTGAGATGAGGCAAATGCGGAGTCCCATTGCAAGCGAATATATATACATGTACATATTGTGTGTGTGTGTGTGTGTGTGTGTGTGTGTGTGTGTGTGTGTGTGTGTGTGTGTGTGTGTGTGTGTGTGTGTGTGTGTGTGTGTGTGTGTGTGTGTGTGTGTGTGTGTGTGTGTGTGTGTGTGTGTGTGTGTGTGTGTGTGTGAGTGTGTGTGTGAGTGCTTTGCGTATGAGGCATATGAAACTCCGTATACGTATTACATGCCTTTATCATAAATATATATGTCTACATACATATATAGCCTATACGTAGACACAAGCGTATCGCACACGCCCATGTACACTGACTTAAGCCTGCTGTGTGACATTCATAGGACTTATATATATATATATATATATATATAATATATATATATATACAGTATGAGAATTGTAGAAAAAAGACTGGGGGTTACACCTTGATTCATGTGGAGTTGGGGTGTGCAATGAAGACTTTACTATGGGGTTCTAAGAAAGACTAGGGGGGTTGAACCCCCCAAACCCCCGAAAATTCTCACCCTGTATATATATATATATATATATATGCCAAATATTGCACGCATGAATATGTGTAGATGCCAATCAAAGTATATATTCCCGCCAATATGCTGCTGTTGATTTAAACCAGACAGATAATTGATACTGACCAGAGGCATCTTGCTAACAATAACCTATCCAGGCATATCAAACAATGCATCACGCGTATATACTATGTGTGTGTATATATATATATGTATATATATATATATATATATATCATACACACGTAACTATACCCAGTTTAAAGAGTATAAATTCTATTTGCCTTCGGATATTGGTGTCGAGGTGATACATTAACTGAGGCGTGACTGAACGATGAGCTTCGCCGATGTTGGTCTGTGCCTATGTATATGCATGCCCTGGGGGCGTGTCGAAGAGCTATCATGCGTATACCGTTTATACATGCACGTGAGCATGTTTGTTGTTGGATGGCTGTTAGATCGTTGAGGCGTCGGGCTGGATGGGCGTGGAACTATTAATTACAGTGTCAATGGAAAACTCGTTAGCAAGACACTCAGTCAGTGATTAACGATACACTGATGGGTATACGCACACATTTTGACACGCTCATTAGACCTAGGCCTATAAGTTATGCCCACGTATAGCCTACGTCTTTACTGAATATACAATCGGAAATATATTATATCTAGCGAATGTATTTCAGGTACAGTTATTTATATGTGATTATATGCATGCTTAGCTTATTTATGCATCGTGTGAATATAATGTGCATGCATGGAAGTATTACACAAAATATATTAAAGATTTGATATTAAACGCATAATCGGAATACGATATAATATTTCACAAAGTTCATACAAACTGGTGAGCCTGAAGTGTAGTTATTTCCATATTAAGCATATATATTTCTGGTTAGACTATGTGAGTTTTAAGTATATGCTTGATGCCCTATGGTTCATTATGCAGACCATATATATAGACCATATTATACATATGCTGGAGGCCATGCCGTCAAACTGGGTGTCCCGTTATAATTATAGGTTACTGTTAAACAATTTGTATACGTCTGATATACAACCGTGCAGCTCTGAGATTATATATATATATATATACACAAATCACAATTGTATCCGGCAAAGGATACAATTTTGTTGATATATATACAAGTTTGATATATACATATATGTATATATATGGTCTGCTGTTTGACATATATATATATGTATATATATATATATGCATATTGATATATATATGTATATATATCAACATATAGTTACTTCATTAGCGAAAATTGTTAAAACTGTATATGTCTGTATATTTGGCTGCAGAGAAAGATTAATATTAATTAAAGAAATGAATATATTATTTTAGACTTAAATATAGAGCAGAAATATTTATCTACTTCTCTGTAATTTCTTTTCTACCTTCTAAAACCCAATACTGCTCACTTTTGCAGGTTAGATATGCAACAATGTATGCAAAGTAAGTAAGTAAGTAAGTAGTCTTTTAATAATGCAAGTCAAGTGTTCACATTTTACAAAGTATAAACAGTTGATGTCGGTGCCGGATTTAGGCATAAGCTAAAACAAGCTATACAGCTTAGGGCCTCACAATCCGCAGGGCCTCAAAATCTTTTGGGTGACTATTTTAAAGTTTTATGTATACCATATATATATATATATATATATATATATATATATATATATATATATATATATATATATATATATATATATATATATATATATATATATATATATATATATATATATATATATATATATATATATATATATATATATATATATATATATATATATATATATATATATATATGTAGAATCTTTTTTAACAGCTTGTGTAGGAAATTCCATCTCATCTGAGTAAATGCATTCATTTTTAAATAGCTTGAATTTATGACTTTAAATGCCTTTTTATTAAATAAGTAAAAGGCATATATGTTTTCAAGCTTTGTGAGACCTTCTGGTGTAATTTTTTAGCAAGGGGCCTCCAACCTTATAAATTTAGCTTAGGGCTTCACCAAGTCTAAATCCTGCACTGGTTGATGTAAAATGCTATATACTGTCGTTGGATCAGAAGCTCGCTTCAAGATGTAAACTGTTCGAAGAATGGCGAGTTCATTGCCGTGGCGTCTAACCCACCCGCCCACCTGGAATGGGAGAACAAACCCCCACTGTGGCCGACATACATATATGTCTATATAAGAAGGTCAGTAGCTTTTCAGATGCCCAATAACAGTTTCTATAGCATAATTTCTTGTTCCATTTACACTTATAATCTCAGGTTAAAATGATGATATTGATAATAGCCTATAGTGTTAATGCAGTCTTGTCCTCGAGACCAAGGTCTTGGTCTCGAGTGCACTCGAGTTCGTTTTTAAAAGTCTTGGTCTTGGTCTTGGTCTTGAGGTTCAAGATCTTGGTCTTGGTCTTGGTCTTGAGGTTCAAGGTCTTGGTCTTGGTCTTGGTCTTGAGGCTCAAAGTCTTGGTCTTGGTTTTGCAAGACCAAGACCAAGACTTTTGACAATATTAGCAGTCATTTAACAAAACGCAAGGATTTTAAAAATTTATCCAATAATTACTAGTACAATTGCTTTAGTTATTTACACGGTGTGAGTGAGGCTTTACTGTTGTTTTGGACATTTATTTTTACTTCCGGTTATTTACCATGGAATGATTTCAAAACAGACTCACAATTTGTACATTTACATCCAGTACTTGAAAAGCTGCTATGTGTGCCAGTGAATTCAACACTGTAGAACGTATTTCTCACATGGCATAATTTTATGAGGCCCCCCATGAGGCTCCTCTTGGTCAGAAAATTCTGAGCGAATTGTTTTTTATGAAATGCAACAGGCATTTGGAATGACATTTCGCATGAAGGACTTTTGTAAATACGAATTCGGAATTCTCTGCAGTCTGCATTTGAAGTTGTTTTGTTTGAATGAGAGGATTCATGCTTTAATTAAAATAGCGAGTAGTCCGACATGTAAATTTTTTGTAAGGAATAGAAGTCTGGATATGGTTGTGATTTTTTGGGTATTTTTCTCGGTTTTGGTCTTGAGTTTCAAAGTCTTGGTCTTGGTCTTGGTCTTGAGGTTCAAGGTCTTGGTTTTGGTCTTGGTCTTGAGGCTCAAGGTCTTGGTCTTGGTCTTGGTCTTGAGGTTCAAGGTCTTGGTCTTGGTCTTGGTCTTGAGGTTCAAGGTCTTGGTCTTGGTCTTGGTCTTGAGGTCTAAGGTCTTGACAACAAGACTGTGTTAATGTAATAATATTTTAAAGGCTCTTTACTATTGTTGATTCAATTGTTGCGATAATTTTTTGTGCTTATAAAATACAATATGCCAAATTTCCCCAAGTACTGATTTAAGTTGGAGAGGATATTGATCTGAAAATATGGGCTTTCGATCTTAAACTCTCGGAAACGAACTGCAGTGCATGTAGCCAACCACCAGGATTCGGACCTTCTTGTCGATGACACACTCCGCTGTATTAGCTAATTGTCAGATTTTAGATTCATAGCCTACAGGTATACGGTGTGCCATGCATGGCTTAATTGGCTTCCCGTCATTTTTCTTCGGTGCCACTTAAACCATCAACAATAAAATAAATTTGTTCTTCATCACACCCTATATATTTAGGCTTCACATAAGCGCCGAGTTATTAAATCTCGGCTATAAGTGTTAAAAGCAACGATTATTATTATTATTATTCGATATATGCTGTGATGATTTGTCTGGTTTTAGCTACATGTATAGGCCCATACCTCAAAAGCTTTCGCGTCCTCAACGAAACCGCAAGCTCTGCCTCCTCGCTCTGGTCTCTCTGGTAATCGGACTCGGACCTCCATTGGATATCGCTCTCTGGGATATATGTATACCCATGCGATATATACGACGCAGCACTCGTGAATAAGCTTGTGCCCTGCGATTAGCTTTATAGAGTATCGCTTTAGAAATTGCATAGAGATTACGATTACCAAAGTATATGCAACTTCTGATGCTTGAGTTAGGCCACACCCGAACTTATAAGACACGCATGTTTGTTTCCGACAATATATTGTTAAGGTCTCATCGGGATTTGGGCGTCACCCTTGATAGTATACCCTCTCGTTTTCTGAACACATCTCCCACCTGACACGTTCCTGTTTCTATCACCTGAGGCGTTTGAGGACCGTAAAAAGATCAGTTTCCCCTGCAGTGTTTACTACTATATGGTCCATGCCCTCATTTGCAGCCGCATTGACTATTGCAATTCATTATTTGCTGGGCTCCGTATACACAGCGCGCCTTTCATCTCTACAGAGTCTACAGTCTGTTCTGAACGTGGCTGCCAGGCTCATTGCCCGTTTCCCTCGCTTCTCTCACATAACTACCTTTATGACTGATGTACTTCACTGGCTTCCTGTTGCTTCCCGCATCCAATACAAGCTTCTCCTCCTGGTCTCTAGGACTCAACAGGGAAAAGCTCCTAAGTATACCTTTGTGACCAAATGCGTAAACCTCTATCTCTTCCCGCCCTCTTCGGTTTGCTGACCGCCTTGATCTACTTGTCCCTCGAGCAAGGACTTCGATGGCTCATCATCGTGCTTTCGCCATTCTTGGCCCTTCCTTATGAAATGACCTGCCCCCTCTCTCCGTATAGCAAGATATTGCTTGGGATCTCGCCCTCTTCTCTCCGCTGCCTAAAGACCTTTCTTTTCCTTCGGGGCTGTCACGCTGGGAGCGCCTCTGAATAGTCTATACTGTGAGAGGCGCTTTATGAATAATCATATAAGATAAGATAAGATAAGATGTGCACACGCCTTTAACCCAGATTTACGAGTGCATGGGGCCATGGCCTTCTGCTGCTTTTCGACGCTCTTGTATACATGGCTTTAATTTTGCAGTGTATGCAGTGTCATTAATAATATAAGAAGAAGAGAGAGCAGTCCGTTAAGCTAGACCTGAGGCAGCCATGGATATAAAGTCTTAGCGACTTCATTTTCTTTGCCTTGGCATATGAGGACGGGTGGCCAGTCCTCTCCCTCGTCGTCTCATCTTCGCACCGACAGTGGACGGTCAGTGAACTCATTTTAACTGAGTTGGCTAAGGGGTGCTGGTGGAGCAGAAATCTCGAACTAAATTTCTACCCTGACGGGGATTTGAACTTCCGACCTCTCGATTGACAGTCCAGCGCGCTAATCACTACACTATCGAGCACCTTCATTAATAAAAACGAACTGAAATGTCATGAAGTGAACTTTTTGTTATACGCTCCTCTCATTGACCGCTTCCAACTATAATGAATATCCACGACCAATGGCGTTACCGTTTACAAATGGCAACATTCCAACAGACGTTCGTTTCACACTTTATTCAACATAAGCTGAAATATACCGTAAACGGCTGCTCTTTTAAGCTAACGGCTTAAAACAGACTCAAATTTAGGCACTTATGTGGCGAACATGCAGGCTGAAACGAACGAGCTTAACGGGCCTAAACGGAGCAATATAGGCCTACTTAGGCCGTGCATGCCGAAAACTTGCTTTCATTTTAATCGCCCGATTCCCCGTTTTTTAAAACGGGTGCTAGATTTTCACAAAATGAACTATGAAGGCCACAAAAATTTCACGTACATTGGAAAATACATTTTCAAATTGTTTTTAAACCGTCTTATAGGACGAGCAACAATCTAGTACTTCGTATACATCAGCGGTGCGTGGAACATCTTGAAATAGGTGTGCAATACGGTTTAGGCGTATACGAGCTCACAGAAAGTTCAGTCTCAGTTATGCGAATTCACTTTCGATTAATAAGATTATAAGACAAAAATTATGAGCACAGGTCTCTATTTGCAGAGGCGTATATCTGTGGTCTATAGAAAGTGGGGATAATAACTTTTGCATTCTTACCCCTTTTGCGACTATTAAGTCATTATAAAGTTTATGTGCCATGCACAACAACAACAACAACAAAAACAACAACAACAACAATACAGGGAATATGACGCGGACTGCTGAGTCCTGACCGACAAAGCCTGTAGCCCTCTGCATGGCGTTCGCTTTATGCACTGCGTAGCCCGCGTGCACTTCCCCGCCAGCAGGCATAGCGTAGGCTGGCGTAGTGGACGAGGAGGTGCTATACAGGTGGGTGGAGGAGGTGGTCGGTAGGCGGCGCTTTGGCGTGTTTACTTCAGTTCAACGCGGTTGTCGTATTTTCTCATAAATTTACTAACTTGATGTAACTTAGAGTTCCCGTGTAGGCCCCTACGTCTTGTTCTTTTTGAACGTCTGGATTAACGTTGTACTCCTGAGGTTGGAGGCAGAAGGTCTTTCTGCCTCTAACAGATTGCTGTCTTATGGAATTACCGGCGACGCCCCCTTTCACGTGTATACATGTTTTAACAGATTCCCTTATGGGCGTAAACTATGCGCACACTCATCTTGTTTGCCGCATCATAAGGAAAATTCTTTTCCAACTCAGAATATGGGGCCTGCATCAGACTGCGCTGGAGACCGCCTTCCTTCTCCACCGCCGGGTTCTGCCGTTGGCCAGCCGAGGCCCGCGAGATGGAGGTCAAGCGGCGTCCACCCCTCATCATCGTCAGCTTCTTCTCCGACCAAGTCGCTCTTTTTTTAACTTCAATTCGCTTTTAGCGTCCGCCTTGCCACTTGGAATATTCGCTCGCGATACGGAACAAATGTGTACCTGCTGTAGCTGCGATACTTTCTAACAACCTTGATTTTCTACTGGGTATACTGAATCGTGGCACCATTCTCCAACGGATTTGGCGCTGCGCCGGTCCTCACTACCGGGCTACTCTTTCGTGGACCGTCTTAGGCCTGGCTTTTCCGACGAGGACTCTCGGGTGGTGGCATCGTCATCTACCACCGGGCAGTCCTGCCTCTTCGAACGGTTGTCATAGTATACTCTTCCAACAACCTTCTAGATCTTAGCCGTCACGGCAGCATCGTCATGTGGACCCTTAACGGTCCTTGTCATCTACCGTCCGCATTCAGAGCCACCAACAACAACCTTCTTCAGTAAGTTCACCACGCTGCTCGAGAAATTTGCTCTTTACAACTCACAGCTGGTGACCTTAATCTGCACCTTGAAGATCCAGGATTACCTGCGATGCTGAGTTCACTGCCATCATCGAGCAGTTTGGTTTGATGCACCATGTGGCTGAATCAACAAACCAGCCTGGAAGTTAGCTTGACGTGCTCATAACCCGAGACGATTGTCGAATGGTGAACCTGAGTGTCCACCCCGACCATATCGGGTCATGGCCTCGTCATTGCTGCCGTGCAGTTTCTTCATCAGGCTCTTACATGCACGTCGACGGACAATTTTGTAACTGGCGGAAGCTGGATTGCGCTGTTTTTCGTGTTCCTTCCTTGGCTGACCCGGCAACTCTGACCGATGCATCGACTATTGATCTATTCTCCTTCTACGAGACCACCATTACGGACTTTGTTAATTCCCTACTTGCTTAGTCATGGTTTGACGCTGAGTGTCGCTCCTTTCGGCTTCTCGCGCGACGTCTGGAGAGGCATTTATAGGCGCACTAAATCGTCTACCGACCGCACTATCGAGGTGCAAAGTGCCCGACGTGATATATGATGTCGGACACCGGGCGCCAAAGGTATATATATAGGCAGGAGAACAAAGTGCTTGTTCAGATTGACGATGAAAGTATTGATCCAGTGAGAATGGAGTGGCCGCTTCCATTAATTTTGCTGAAGTTCTCAAAGACTTTGCAGCTATCAATTAAGGCTGGAAAGTTTTGTTTTGAGTCTGGTAAGAGTCACATTTTCATGTAATCGATTAACATTCAAAACATAACCTTTATAAGTTGCTGTGTTTCGTTAAAATTCTAAATATCTATTGGAGGTGCGCTTGCCATTACTCACATCTGGCATCAAAATACCGAACTACGTGATGGGCAGTCGAAGG
The DNA here is from genome assembly GCA_963556255.1 of Allolobophora icterica. Classification (NCBI taxonomy): domain Eukaryota; kingdom Metazoa; phylum Annelida; class Clitellata; order Crassiclitellata; family Lumbricidae; genus Allolobophora; species Allolobophora icterica. The sequence goes on from OY744605.1 coordinate 37,852,191, forward strand.
TTTTCTACACTAATTTGCACCCTAACCATGACGAAAAAAATGCTCCTGGTGTACATCGCAACAGAACAAATGACTGAATTGGTAAGGTGACACCATGACCAGGTAAAATCAGTCTTGTTGTCCTCGAGACCAAGGTCTTGGTCTCGAGTGCACTCGAGTTCGTTTTTAAAAGTCTTGGTCTTGGTCTTGAGACCAAAAGTCTTGGTCTTGGTCTTGAGGTTCAAGGTCTTGGTCTTGGTCTCGCAAGACCAAGACCAAGACCGGCTGTGAATATGAACAGTCATTTAACAGAACTCAAGAATTCTGCATCAAGCCTGCTTGCATCATACGACCAATATCTATGGATGGATACAAGTCTTGTTGGTCAGGAAAACTCATTGGCAGCAGCAACAGTTATTCTATATCAGACGGTATGATAAACCATGGGAAGATTTCAAAAGGACTCACTATCTGTACATTTACATCCAGTGCTTGAAAAGCTACTGTGTGTGTGTCAGCGACTTCAGCACCTGTAGAACGTATTTTTTCACATGGCGGAATATTTATGAGGCCCACCAGGCACGTCTTGGTCAGAAAATTCTGAACGAATTGGTTTTCATGAAATACAAAAGGCATCTGGAATAATAGTTTGCATGAAGGATTTATCTGCAGTTTGCATTTAAAGTTAATTTGCTTGAATAAAATAAAAGACTCATGTTTTCATTAAAATAGCGAATATTCCGACTTGACAATTTTTAGAAAACTTGTCTTAAAATGATTGCGATTTTTTGGGTCTTGGTCTTGAGGTTCAAGGTCTTGGTCTTGGTCTTGGTCTCGAGGTTTAAAGTCTTGGTCTTGGTCTTGAGGTTCAAAGTCTTGGTCTTGGTCTTGAGGTTCAAGGTCTTGGTCTTGGTCTTGAGGTTAGAGGACTTGACAACAAGACTGGGTAAAATGAATGGGTTTGAGCCAAGTTAAAAAATATGCAAGACCACACTGTTGCATAAGAAAATCCAGTAAAATACCTGCCTCCGTCAGATTTGGCAAGGAGCAAAAGCAACTGTAGGCCTAGGAAACGGACAGAGAAAGCTTAAAGGCGTGACCCACTTTGTCACCCAAATAAAAACAACAACATTTCTTCAGTTCATGGGCGAAAGGGTGCCAGCCAGGGTTAGTTTGGACTTAAACCCGTAAAGTTTGGAAACTGTGGTTGGAAGCTTGTTGGGGTAATCCGAGCACTGAAAGCGTAGGTCCGGCGACGTCCGTGCACAATGACACTAAAATTAACACAGTAGAAATAAATAAATAAAACTTCTGAGCTGCGAAACAAGAAGCAAAATGGCCAGAATATAAAATTATAATGTTTGTAAAGTGTAGCCTGATTCAGTTTGCTTCTAAAAACAATTTTTTTAAATGCCACAAATTAAATATCAACAATTCCGGTATACTCTTTCTCTCGGCTCTCCTACCACGACTATTAGAGTTGTGGAGAGGGATCTTGGAGACGTAAATTTCGCCTTTCAAACAGCATGGAGGAAGTCCAGGGAGCAGTGACGGCGCCAGACAAGTTTTGTAACCAGGGCAAATCCAGGGCAGTCATACAAGTAACCAGTGCAGAGAGCGATGTATGCCCTGAACAATTCTGGAAGGGCAAAATTCTGGCAGGGCAGCGACCAGGGCAAAGGCTTTTTTTACCAGGGCATTTGCCCTGGCTCGCCCTGGTGTAGCGCCGCCCCTGCCCGGGAGAAAACATTGTGGTGCAAATTGTGGACACGAATGGGCTGATGTGAGTTCAATGTCAGATTAAGCGTGATGGTTCTAGTGACTGCAAGAGTAGGCTACCGCAGATCCTTATAATCAGTGTTTAATCTAGTCCCCCTCTTCTGGGAGGGGAAACAAGGTTTCTGGGGGACCTACGAATTTACACAAGATTTTTGTCTGTCAATTTTTTTTAGTCCTTCGTCTGATTTTTAAAACCTTTTCTACAGCAATTACTCTCTCAAAAAAGTTGAAGACCTTTTTTTTAGGAAATCATCTCTCTTGGGGGAACCATGTATCCACATGTATCCTGGGAGGGGGAGGAATTTTCCTCCCCTAAAGGTCTCTATATTGTAATATTGCTGGCCTCTGGGGGAACATCAATCCTGGGGGGACATTCCCCCCAAAGGCGTCTAGATTAAACACTGCTTATAATACGGATTAATTTCCGCCATCTTACGTGTAGGAATGAGTTAATTTAATTTGGCCATACGATCCTCGTCTTCATTGATCTTTTCTTCTTCAGTCTGTCCAACCGACTCCAAAATCAGCAGTCGATGACAGAAGTATCGATATTTCAGCATGTGTCGATGATGTGATACTATAGGCCCCATTAATTCATTGAAAAATGAGTAGGGTCGTGGCTCTACGGTCGCTATAGAAAACGGTAGCATTTATCTTTCAAAGGACCCAACAACGAGGAAGCACGTGTCAACGAAGCACATGTCAACGAAGTCACCTCTGACCTCTTTTTGTCAGGAATAAAAATCGTATTAGATGTAGGCCTATGTCATAGCACTTTTTTAAATAAACAAGCCACTTTATTCTTGTAATTTTTATTAATACAATCTATTAATCAAAGCCAAGCTCATACTAAACACAGGCCTAGTAGCCTAGTCCTTTTTAAATTAAATAGCTGGGGTACAGCGCTCCTGTCTAAAACTCGGGCCATAGGGATTGGTACCGCTTGTGTTCCCTCAAAATTATCCATATGCAACAGTTTACTGACCCAGTAAGCTATATTGCCTCTGTGGGGGTAACCTACTGGTTTGCATACTGGAGATGGCTTATTTCAAAGATTTAACTCTCGGGTTAGCACGGTCCGAACATGGAGACTTTAAAATGCGTGACACTCATTCAAACGGGCAGCGCTGGTAAAGGATCTCACCCGATCAATTCTGTGAAATTATCCGGAACGAGGGTATACGGTCGCTATGTAAAAACGTGTATACTTGCATTTACATTAAGTCTGACTGTTAGCCATCACTCCCCATCAGGGCTTTTCTAGGCTAACAATACGCGGAACATGGAGAGAGATTGCTTACGTAACGGCAGGACATCTGGTGAATGGAAAGAACTTCTGTCTCTGGCGAATGACTTACATGAAAATTCATGTATCAATCGTTGTTTTCACTATTAAATTGTCCCTAAATTTCGTTTGTCGACGTAAGTTATTCTTTTATTGTGTTTGCGTCTGTCTGCTTGTAGGCGTGTGTTTTGCTTGCGTATCTTCTTATTTGTAGACATTTCGTTTAATTGGCGCACAGTCTTTGCTCAGCGTCATGAAGGTGAAAATAGCCTAAGCAGTAAATGAGTCAGATGCCGATATAAATTAAAATGCAAACAAAGAGTAAGTAGGCCTAACAATCGTTATTTTAGGAAATGTTCAGGTTGTGATCTAGCCTACAGGGCAACTTTTGCAAATAGGAGAAATGAGAAGAATGCTAGGCCCATCATTACGACCCATAATAAGTTTAGGCCTAAACTTAAAAGAGATATACATGTAGGTTCTTGATAAACTTTATTGTACTGTTCTGTTTCCATGCAAGAGACAAGCCACTTCCAGATTTTTAGGCCACAAGTCATAGCTATAGGCATACAGGGTTAATTCTGATAATATAACTATTCTAATTTTCTGCAAGCGTATAAACACGAAAATCTCATCGCCCCATACAGGCCTATAGGGGCGATTCACCTCGAAGGCTCGAATAACTGGAAACGTCATCGCCCGGCTCTCATCGCATACATCGTAGAATCCAAACAACGCCGCTCATGATTTTTTCAATCACCAGGTGGAGCTCATACGAGTTACGTCCTTCGTGAGTTGAATCATGCTGTCTAAAAGTCGGTAATTTTGTATGGTTGAATGTTTTATTTAAAAAGCAATATAAATTTGTTGTGACTTCTACATAATGCAGTATTTCTCAAATTGGAGGATGCGCTGTAGTATTCTTCTTAGAAATTATGAAAATGTCAGTCATCACTTGTCAGTCATCACGCAACTCTCGTCTTGTTCAGCGATAAGATGTTGTATAAGCTGGTGCCCTGCGGCTGGCTGATTTTTGGACGCGTTTTATTACTGCTACGGCATTGTCGAAGTTTTTTGGAGATAGCCTAGTTTTATACTCTGTGTCGAAATGTCCAGAAGCAAGTAATGCGATTGATTCTATTCGCACTGGTTAACGCGAAGTTTTATTACCAATGTAAAATAGTTTTTCGTGGCAATGAATATGATATATTCTCGGATTTTCTTAACCTGCGTTTCGGTCAGTGGTAAAACATCGTTTTAGCGCCCCCAATTATTAGGTAATTACAGCTTATCGTTCAGCGTCACAAATGAAAAAATTCAGACGTACCTTTAGTCAATGAGTGTACCAGCAGTTTTATAATGCTTTGAAAATAACAGCTTAACAAGATAAATTGTCATTTAAGCTGTAATATTTATCACAACAAACGATCAGCTCTAGCTTCCGGTAGTGGTAGAATGGTTGTGATATGCAGACACGTTTATTTATTCATGTTTTTCTTCCTAATTAATTTAGTTTCTGGTTTGTTTTATGCTTATTTTACACACTATGAGCCTATATTCTGGTTTATGGGAACTAAACAGATTAATGTTGAAATTAATTTGTGATGCTGAAACGAAATTCTTCGAGAAACTAAAATGATATTTTACCCAAACAGCTGCCCTTATACGTGCCTTTCTCACCAGTCGACTTGACCACTCTTGCTCTATCCTGGTCGGCTGTCTCTTGCTCTGACTGCTCGTCTGATCGGGTTCTTCGATCTGCTGTGCATCTCATTGGTACATTGCACTGGCTTCCCATCTCGCAGTGTATAAACTATAGAATAGCTGCGCTGGTCTGGCAATGACTTCTTGGCTATGCCCCGGCTTATCTACGTGAGCTCTGCTGCCCTGTGTCTTGTGTATCTCTCCGCCGAGCCCTTCGCTTTTCTGCTGGTAAGCTCTTGGTTCGTCGTGCCACCACAGCAACTAGGCAGCGTCGCGCTTTCTCTGTGGTCGGCTTCTCCATCTGGAATGGACTTCCACTGGAGATAGCCTGCTGCCTAGGAATTCGGCTGTTTCACAAGTTGCGGTCAAAGGCTAGTCTATGCTGCCATGGTTGGGCTGGGAGCGCTCTAATTAGGTATACATTGAGGGGGTGCTATATTAAGATTTCGAAATGAATGAATGAATGAATGAATCAGGGTGAGAATTGTCTGGGGTGGGGGTTCAATCCCCTAGTCTTTCTTAGGACCCCCAGTTAAGACTTCATTGCACACCCTAATGGGGTCGTTCCAACCCCCAGGTGAGCTAGTGTGATTATATTGTGCTTATATTTTAGCAGTTTCTTTCACAATTCACTTTGTGGGTTACTAATAAAGTAATGCTCTGGTTTATTGTGAGATTTGTGACGATGTGAATTGTATACTAATAAATTTGGTGATGTCATCACTTTAAGGAGTTTAAGCTTTCTATTGCTTTCTATTGAATTTTCTTAGTTTACTAAACACGGATAAAATATTCAACTCCATATGGATCAAACTCATTAATGTCTGACGCTCCTGTCTTTTTTCTACAATTCTCACACTGGAATGAATGTAGGTACTTAAATGTAATTCAATCTGATGTACTACTACAATGATTTAAAAATTAGTGCAACCCTTGGTGAAATTGGAGTAAACTGTTTAAGCAGTGGTAAGGATATTTTTAACAGAATGTATTTTTGAGTAATTCCTTTATTTAAAAAATAGCAGTGCATTTGGCTAGAAATAGAATAACTGTAAACTTGCAGTTTTTGGATTTTGTTCTGCTGTTCTTTCTGCTGTTCTTTCACATATGAAATTAAATCTTTTGCTGCTGTGTTATTTTCACAGGTGCAATAGAGTATTAAGTGTTATGTTATGATGTTGCTCGTTAGATTTCACAGGCTCGTCCTGGACTGTCAATGCGCTCCAGCCAAGTTGCGGTGAAAGTCATGTGATTAAAGTGTGCTTAGCTGCAGTTGCAGTGAGAAGGCCACAAATATAATAGGTCTGTCCTTAGGGGTCATCAATAAAGGACGTCCGCAAAATATGACCTACTTTGGACCCATCCCTCTCCCGTGTCCGCATTTGTCTTTATTTGACTTACCCCTTCCCCTTTGCGGCCTACTTTGGACCCACCCCTCTCCCTTGTCCGCATTTGTCTTCATTTGACATAACCCTTCCCCTTTGCGGACGTCAAACCCAAATTTTAATGTCATTCTTTTTACAATTATTCCACAGTGCCTGGGCACGTTTAACGGTTTAAGTGACAGTTCGGGTTTCATATAAGGAATAAAAGAATCTTTAAAGTTGCAGTAAAGTTTATATTGTGCATGACGTTTTAGAGTTTAGACAATCACCTCATTGACCTTTTCGTCTTTCGGGGAAGGTTGAAATAGGGTGGTGTTTAAAAAAGTTCTATCAAATATAAAAATTTAGTTGCGGACGTCTGCACTGGTCATAACCTCTCTCCCTTGTCCGCATTTTGATAACACTTCCGCCTAATTGCGGACGTCCTTTATGGATGGCCCCTTACACGGCTTCATTTGGCATAGGTGTTTCTAAACTTACGAAAGTTACGAGCATTTAGTCGTACATTATGGCCAGAAACCAGGTTTTTAAAAAGCCGGCGAAAGTTCAACAACGAAACGTGACCTATATAAAGAGAGCAACTTCAAGACTGAGTGATTGATCGATTGCCTATAGAAGGTTTTGATTAGGCTAGTTATTCATCTTGTTGCCTCAACCAGATAATTGTATGCTGTGAAGAAAGAGTGCTTTTGCAACACTTCAGAGTTTGGACTTGAGCAGTATGAGCACCTAAGATTTTTTCAGTAGCTTGCCCAGAGTCAGACTACATGCATGGAACTCGCTTCTGAATTTCTGATGTATCTTTATTCTGTAGAATTGGTGGCCATTGTTTTTCAAGATAAACTCATTACCCAGGTCATATTTCCATATACTGTTCCATCAACGAAGATGGAATCAACCGGACTGACTCCAGTTTAGGCCTAGGCCTATCCATAGGTGTTCCTTAGAATCGACCAGTTGATGCTTTTGTGTTAAGGGGTTGCCTTTTGCATAGCCTAGATCATTAGGGGCGAATTTAAACAAAGCAGATTGGTCGATAAACTACTAGTTTCCATGTGATACATTTTGTAAACATATCAATCACACTATTACATCCCAGACCTTAGTCCCAGCCCAGACTAGCAACTGCGTCTTTCTCAAGGATATGAGTTGCGTAGTCGGGCAGTGGCCGTATTACTTCAAATTTCCGACCCAGAATATTACTCTTAGGGGTCATCCATAAAGGACGTCCGCAACGAGTGGGGAGGGAGGGGTCATCGAAAGCGGACAAATGCGGACAGAGGAGGTTATGACCAGTACGCGGACGTCCGCATGTAAACTTTTAACTTTGATAGTTTTTTAAACACCACCTTGTTTCAATCTTCCCCGAAAAACGAAAAGGTCAGTGAAGTGATTGCCTAGAACCTCGTGCATGGTGTAACCTTTACTGCGACTTTAAAGAGGCTTTTATTACTTTACATCCTTCGATATGAAACCCGAACTGTCACTTAAATGCGCACAGGAACTGTGGCATAATTGTAAAATCAATGATGACAGTAAAAATTGGCTTAGGCGTGCGGATGTTCGCAAAGGCGGAAGGGGGTAAGGTCAAATGCGGACAAGGGGAGGGAGGGGTCCAAAGTAGGTCATATTTTGCGGACGTCCTTTATGAACGATCCCTTATGGGCTATCTCGTGTCGCTTCTATACCTTATCAAGATCTGAACGGGCTCCCTCTAAGTTTCTGGGATGACCCGCAGCTGCATGCAGAAGTTACGCTGCTGTCGTCGTTGCAACGGTTGCATCGGACTTTACAAGTTCAATGGTGCTTCTCAGTGTGTTGTGAGGCGTCAATAGTTTTACAGCGCATCTTTTAAGATTTTCTATTTTAAAATTGACTTCTTAAATGATGGGCCTAATTGATGCTTAAACGACTGCCTGTTGTAGGGGATGGGCTCCAATTAACCCTCGGGTGAAAAGTTTAGATCAAGGCTAAAGGATTTTATTGAGTTTTCACCTAGTAACCTAGAATGCGCTATGTTTATGGTTTAGTGTAGATCTACTAGACAACGATATTGCAACCGCTATCTATTTGATTTTTTTACTTCTTATGAGGCCGGATGTCCTAGTGCTGTCTGACGTGCGGTGTTGCCTTGCAGATGTCCATCTACGGTATCCATCCATCTAACTATCGTCCGATGTCTCTCCCTCATTCTCGGACGACGACAGAAACTGGTACGGATCCAGTTGTGGTTCTTGCCCTACACCCCTTGTTGATGGCATAGGTGATTATTAACTATTCTGCTTCATTACCATTTCAAGGGATGAAGCTATACAGGCAGTATTCCTGGCGTCAAATGTATCTCAAATGTCAGATACCGACTGTTGAGGTCGGTCGGCGACATTTGTTTACCCTGAGCATTCACTTCCAATTAGCTGACCAAGCCGATCCGCTTGGCTGCTGCATAGGTCTTGCATAGAACAGTGCCTGTATCTATATTTCAAAGGACACACTATCGGCTCATTAGTTATTGCATGGGCTGCCTTGTACAGGTAGTAGACATAGCTCAGTCCTAATTAGCTAAAAGGGCCATCCGTAAGTCTTGAATAGACCAGTCATACTGGCATTTCAAAGGCTAGCTTATCTGTTCATTTGCAACTAATTAGCTAAACACTATGAGACCATCTGCTGCTTGCTGCATTCTGCATATATAGCTGTGTCAATGTTCAGTGCTTTCTGGTGCGTTACTGAGCTTATCTTAGTTATAGAATTTATGAGAAAGATGACGAAGCGTTTTCGTAGTGCTGATATTTTGGACATGATCGACAAAATGACAACGTCCGATGAGGAAGAAAGCAAAATTGAAGTAGGATGGGCATTGGACAGCTCATAACAAACGGCTCTTTTCAGAGCCACAAAATGATGGGAAGGAATGTCGTGTCTGTCGACTTGGCCCAGGTTTCAATCACTCAACCCTACTATCTATCTGTCTATCTGTCTGTCTGTATATGTATTCCTGTCTGTATCATCTATCTCTTTTCATTTTCGCCAGGCACATACTATATATATATATATATATATATATATATATATATATATATATATATATATATATATATATATATATATATATATATACTATATATATGTAATGAATTGTGCAAAGAATTAAATGCTTGTGTACATATGCAAAGGCCCATATTACCTAAATTTTATTGGATTTGGGCGGGGTATGGCATAGAATTTTATGATCAATATTGGCCACCAAAGTGACCCAGTGGTCACTGACGGTAGCTTGTGAATTATCCCATAGATCGGTAAACATGTATCGCACGAGAGCCGTCAGCTAATTTGCTCCTCCTGGGCAGCTTCATACAAGTCTCATTCACGCGGTAGATAGGCTGCAAGTGTCACTTGTCACATTATTCAAATCCCATTCCGTTCTGTACCTCGGACAACAATAGAGAAGTTGGACGGTCAGAAGACGGTCAAGCGGTCAGTTATATTGGATCTGGAGGTGCTGTTATAAAAATTTTATTGGATTGGTAAAGGTTAATAAGGCATCGAAATGCATTGGGCAGTATAGTGGCCTGAGGAGCGGAACGACATATTTGAACGGGCCACTATAGTGGCCTAAGGAGTGGAAAAGGTTAAGATGCCTTATGGTCGGCCTACACCTCATGTTGTAGCAAGAACTTCTTCCAATTCTGACAACTGTACAGGAACACTGAGGAAACACTACGCTGGTACAGCTTTACCTTGATGTTCAAATTCTACACTGCGTTTGGGTAATTGTATAGGCCTAAGGCCTTGAGCACTTTCTCAAGTCTCGTCGTTCCGTGTGTGTCCAGATCACTGGCGGCGATCTTGTTTGACAGGTGGGGGGGGACACGGGACACTTGAACTGATCTGGTCAAAAAAGAGGTGAAAAATGTTAACCTTTTTCGGTGTTTCTTCCAAATTTTAGGGGACAACTGTATACTGTGTACCCAACTGTAAAAGGTGGGTTCTTGTCCCCTCCTCGACCCACAGGGATCACCGCCCATGGTCCAGATCTTCAGAAGCTACCACACATCAATGCAGACTACTCTGGATTAGATTATATATTTAAAACATGTGAATTATTTCCCGAGCAGGTATTTAGCTAACGGTTGATCAGGAAGGTTTGGCTCTTGTCTTCAGTTACCTTGTCTCATTTATCATGTGTGTTCGTTATATGGTCTACTGGAGAAAGCTTGACGGTTGACGTAAGCTGCAGCACGTGAGGTCCAATGAACGATCGGTGTTAGGGGTGATCAACTACTGCTTTGCAGGGCGCGTACTCCTCGGCTTTGTTCGTGAGACGCAAGTAAGCCAACCGTTGTCCCAATTGCATATATGCAGTTTACTATTAGAAAATCTAGAATATTCATGCGCCCTTGATGACTTGCAACGATCCTCAAAGAAGGCACCGACAAAGGCAACTCGATTAATTTAGAACGAAGATTGCGACAAAAAGCGGCATCTCTTTGAAATATATCAAAGCGTATGGCTATCGTTTGAGAAAGAAAATAGACTATGCAGACAGACAGACAGACAGACAGACAGACAGACAGACAGACAGACAGACAGACAGACAGACACACAGACAGACACACAGGCAGGCAGCCAAGCATGGACAACAGATCCGACACAGACAGCGTGAGACAGGGAACCCGGCTATGATGGATGAGAGCGAACTGGACGAACTCAATCTGGGCCTGAACGCACGTAGAGACCCCGGTCGTCGTCCTCTCCCTTCGTCCTCCCCCACTCCCTCCCTGCCCCCCTCTCTGCCTCGTTGCGTCTTTCATTCGTCCCTTCATTCGGCACCAGACGCAAATGATTAGTCGACGACGACTGAAGTGGCAAAGGCAAACGTCAAGGAAAGAATGAACTGGACCGTTCCAACCTCTCTACCCACCCCTCCGCTCCATCTCCTTTCCACTCTCGCCTCCCCACCCCTCATCCCTCTTCCCAGTGTCGCCCTGAGATGACAGATCGTGACTGGGTGCATACGAGTGCAGGCACCACGAAGAACTCGTCCTCTGCCGCCATCGTTACGGTGCCAGAAAGAAGGGAAGGACAGAAGGAGGGATAGGAAGAAAGATGGAAGCAAGAATTTAAGGAAGGGAAGGGAAAGACGGAAGGAAGAAAGAAGGAAAGAGAATGAAAGAAAGAATGAATGAAGGAAGGACACTTCGATGAACGTATTTTCCAGCTGCCCGCGTTTTTCAGATGTGTCACTAATTAGCGCAATTATATAGGCCTACGTGTCTAATATAATTAATAGTACTCGTTAACGGCGCTTGCTCTGAAATCGTTTGTCAGATGCGTAGCCGCTAGACGTATATACTGTATCCAACAGTCCAAGGCCGATCACGGCGTGTCAGTTAGGTGCTACGAGTAAAGGCTACCACGTTATCAAGGAAGTAAACAAAGAAGTAAATAACCCAGTGACTCCTCAGGGCGACGTAGAAGGACGGAGTGTCAGAGAAGGGGGGAATAGCAGGGAAGAAAGATGAAAGGGAAGAGAAAATGAAAGAAGAAACGAATCAAGGAAGGAAAGGGAAAAGATGAAGGAAGGTCGAAAGGGAGTGAAGAAGAAACGAGCAATAAAAGAACAGTAGGAGGGGGAGTGTATTGACGTCGGTGGCGGCGCCGCAACTGAAGCGCCCTTTCGTCACATCGCTTATGGAACATCTGTCGCCAATCGATTATAAACGTCACACACACAGTCACATACACACACACACACACACTATATATATATATATATATATGTATAATATATATATACACTGCACTCGACTCGTTAAACTGAATGCCTATTGTGTATTCATTGGTTTTCGTATGCGGAAGTTTGCTTCCTTTGGAACCTTGCCTCAGCCTTTCCTTCTCTCCGTCCTTTCTTCTTGAACTCCGCCACTGCCCGTACTGTTGCAGTGCCTGTCCCAAGCCTGGAAAAAAGGAGATGGGCGATGGTAAGATCAAAAGGACGGGGGTTCGATACCCGTTAGCCCCATTGACTCAGCCTTCCAATTCCTAGGGGGCGACTATAAATGACCAGTAGGACAGGTGGGCACCTTGCAGGCTGCCATAAGTTAAATTCGACTTCTGTTAAACATTTTATCATCTGTTACTACTATACTATGTAGGCCTAATCTTACTGCATAGGCCTACTTGTCAGTTTGAATTAATATACGAATATTATTGTTATTATTGCTATTATTATTATTATTATTATTATTATTATTATTATTATTATTATTATTATTATTATTATTATTATTATTATTATTATTTTGCCCCGAATTATACAGGATCCCTCAGGGACTTCAATATTATTTACAGTGTAAAATTGTCTGGAATGGGCCCTAATTATTATTATTATTATTATTATTATTATTATTATTATTATTATTATTATTATTATTATTATTATTATTATTTTAGTCCCGAGGTAAACATAATCCCGCGGGCGTCACAAAAATTTGTCAGGAGACAAAAGAAAACTAGTTAAAACTAGTCTGGAATGGTTGCATCTCCTCCGGGTCGGGTTCGACTAAAGTTCCATGAAAAGCCACCGAGTTAAAACGTTGAATGGTGATTGAGAGGCGTTGCAGCAAGAAGCAGGTCTCCCTATTGTCTCCTGTTGTCAGTGTCAGATTGCGACCCAAGTCTGTTAAAAAGTCCAGGCCTATGTTGCCAATCATTATTATTTTATTATTATTATTATTATTATTATTATTATTATTATTATTATTATTATTATTATTATTAATCATCATTTTTATGTCACAGTGTCGTTAAACAGAGACTAATTAAAAACTTGGTTTTTTTTTGGTTTCGAACACAGTAACAAATCTAGAATTGAAAGTGAACACACCGTTTCTTCAGCACTCATTGTAATGAAGTATATCGGACACAGTTAATCTGTCGAAGACACTTAAGCATCGGATGAGTCGAAGCGTTACAGCTATAACATATGCATACACGCCTCATTCGCATAGAACAATGTTACATAACAGTTCATAGAACAAAACTAGAATAAAACGCAATTAACAATGCACTAATTATGTGAGTATATATATATAGGAACAATAGTAGCTCTTCGCAATGCAGATCGGACCTCAAGATTCTGAGGACCGAATCACATGTTCGTGTATATAAGAACTACAGACGACGATCATAGACGCAGGCAACAATAATAATAACAGTCAGTTTACCCCTTTAGTCGAGCGCATTCAAGCACCAAAATACATCTAAAAACAAAGTTAATGCAGTTTACTAATTTACATGCACATCGATATTTACACACGTGGCGCCCTTGTGAGGTTCGAAAGGTGCTATATAAATGGCCATATAAATGATATATATATACATATATAATATATATAATATATATGTGTGTATATATATATGTCTATATGTATATATATATATATGTGTATATGTATATATATATATATATAAGCCATTCATCTCATACGTAAAGGCTATGTATGAAATTGTTTTACAATCGTATCCAACATTAATTAGGGCGTTATGATACAGAGTTCTTTGAAGCAAGGACGCCACGTGATAAACTGAATTATTTAAGACAATGACATCATCTTCAATGAAGTTCAGTCGCTTGACGTTGAATAAACATTCGGACGAAGTTAGATTGTCGTGGGCGCGATATTAAACAAAAACTCTGTCAGATCTCGTACACGGATATGAAATCGAGCACACAAACATGATTGTATTCGCCTATTTGTAAAAATACGTCTTGCAAAGATTATAATAACCAGGAAACGACAGAGACAGTGGACGATCGAAAATTATATACATATATAAGAAAATTACGACCATTTATGTAAATCTGTGTTAAAGGCGCGTCCATTGATTGGGCGCGTGAAGACAGTTGCTACCACTGGAAGATGCCATGAAACTTCTTGCCACCGGACATCGCTCTGACCTCGGAAACAATTATAACTTAACAAAACAAAACAATTGACCTCCTTGTATCTTTAAAGCAGGCTGTAGAAAACTACTTGTTTTTAATCAGAGAAGATTATCAATTAGTGACGCTTGTTTCACAAGCAATCAAGTCAAAGGTCGTGTACACCATCCGCCAGTCAGTTGATCCATCGATTAACCGAGGAGATCAATGGTCCGTTCGTCAGAGATGTCTGTTCCTTGATCAGTCCAGTCAATTGATTGTCTTGCATATAACACGTCACTAAAAAAAAATCAGTCTTTGAACGTCGAATAATTATTAGGCAAAACTACCGCATAAGCACAAATAACCCAAAGTTAGCCAAGAATTTTACCAGTTTATGCAGTAACGATTACGCTCCCGTCAGTCACTATTCTGTCCATTTACACAAAAGATATAAAAATCCATTTAAATTAATTGCGCTTAATTAGTGAAGACCAACACAATCTGAGGAACGACTGAGGCTAATCTGAACAGATACGACTCAGAAATTAAGAAAACATACTTCATAACGCTATAAAATTTAATAGCCCAGCAGGAAGTAACTTTGGGCAATCGATATGAGCTGTGGTAGTACTTTGAATACAATCTGATGATTTGCTGCTTAAAAATCCTTAACTGACTGTTCAAATGCACGAACACATTGACAAACACGCGCAGATATTTGCGTTAAATGTTCACACTTCACAGACATAGTAAACGGCCAGAGGAAGACTAAACTATCAAGACGTATAAGCCTAGGCTACAGATCAAGATACGTACACAATGCACACTTGGCAATAATACACGTGTTATAAGACCAAAAACAGAGATTGTCATTTCTTCATTTTGCAGAAAGTTGCATTTATACAGTGTCAAGCAAAGCCAAACTGACGATGTCTCATTACTTTTAATCTAACCTGACCTGGAGACTTATCTGGGGCTCTTATCTGATAAGTATAGACGGTTGCTTCTAAGTATGGAAATGCTATTTCTTATCCGTGTTTGGCTTTGATTTTTCTATTTTCTTAATGATGAATGAAAGTGTATGCTATTTTTCTTAGATATATCGTCATCTCAACAGAAACTCAGATTCCGTTTCATTCAAACTATACCTATAAGTCTATAACAATCTATCTTGCATAGACAAATGACTTTTTTCTGTTTGGTTTTCTCTGGATCTTCTGTGTTGTCTCTCCTCTCTCAATCTGTCATGCTTTACTACTGTATCTAAACTCTATACCTAGCATGCGTTTAAGAGTCTAGCCTAATGCTAGCAGACAAAAATGCATCGACTTCCTCGACAAAGCTTTAATCCATGTTGGCAAGAAGTCCAAGTCTATTCTTGCTGTTACTAAAAACATTTAAATGAAACTGGACATCTTATTTCGCTGTTAAGACCAACACGAATTTACTTTTTTTACAATACATAAGGCTTGAAATTTTGCCAGAGTGCTGCGCTTCATGCAAAAAATAGATTCAAGCTAATGCACGCTGTGAAATGGACGCAGAAACGAAGAAACATTTTTGCCTTCGTTTAGAACACATCTAGGCCTAAGTCTGCGAATATATCTTGACTCATTAGTCATTATTTACCTTCAACTTCAAAGACATGATAATGCAGGGCATCCAAATTTAACAAGCCTGTTTATTTTCGTATAAAATAACAAGACAGCTCTTTTAGCGTTGTCTGTACAAAACGACAAAACACACATCTTATCAAACAGAAAGACGTATGAACATACAATTACACTGCCCAGCGATTGTCGTATACAATGGGAAACTATATATTACTGTTGAATTGTTACCCTTCAAAATGGACTTCTGCTTCATCAGAGGTTTAGATGTTTAAAGATAATAGGTTCTCACACTGCCGGCAGGCTTTGAGAAAAGTCAAGAACTAAGGAACTCGGTAAAATTGAGTTCAAGGTGTTTGTTACATGATGTTTTGGATGAGTCTTATTGTTTTGATTGACTGAGTTTAAAGTTAAGTGCATGATGTTTTGTATTAGTTTGTTGTTTTGGTTGACTGAGTTTAGAGTTGAGCTGAATGATGTTTTGGATGAATCTTATTGTTTTAGGTGACTGAGTTTAGTTTGTTGTGTGTTTGTTTTTAGTTAGAGTTGAGTGTGGATGATGTTTTGGATGAGTTTGGTTTTTTTGGTTGACTAATTTTAAAGTTGAGTCTGGATGATGTTTTGGATGAGTTGTTTTTGGTTGACTGAGTTTAGAGTTGAGTCTGGATGATGTCTTGGATGAGTTTTTAGGGTTGACTGAGTTTAGAGTTGAATCTGGATGATATTTTGGATGAGTTTTTTTTGGTTGACTGAGTTTAGAGTTGAGCCTGGATGATGTTTTGGACGAATCTTATTGTTTTAGGTGACTGAGCTTAGGGTTGAGTCTGGATGATGTTTTGGATGAGTCTTATTGTTTTAGGTGACTGAGTATAGGGTTGAGTCTGGATGGTGTTTTGGATGAGTCTTATTGTTTTGGTTGACTGAGTTTAGGGTTGAGTCTGGATGATGTTTTGGATGAGTCTTATTGTTTTAGGTGACTGAGTTTAGGGTTGAGTCTGGATGATGTTTTGGATGAGTCTTATTGTTTTAGGTGACTGAGTTTAGGGTTGAGTCTGGATGGTGTTTTGGATGAGTCTTATTGTTTTGGTTGACTGAGTTTAGGGTTGAGTCTGGATGATGTTTTGGATGAGTCTTATTGTTTTAGGTGACTGAGTTTAGGGTTGAGTCTGGATGGTGTTTTGGATGAGTCTTATTGTTTTGGTTGACTGAGTTTAGGGTTGAGTCTGGATGATGTTTTGGATGAGTCTTATTTTTTTAGGTGACTGAGTTTAGGGTTGAGTCTGGATGATGTTTTGGATGAGTCTTATTGTTTTAGGTGACTGAGTTTAGGGTTGAGTCTGGATGATGTTTTGGATGAGTCTTATTGTTTTGGTTGACTGAGTTTAGGGTTGAGTCTGGATGATGTTTTGGATGAATCTTATTGTTTTAGGTGACTGAGTTTAGGGTTGAGTCTGGATGATGTTTTGGATGAGTCTTATTGTTTTAGGTGACTGAGTTTAGAGTTGAGTCTGGATGGTGTTTTGGATGAGTCTTATTATTTTAGTTGACTGAATATAGGGTTGAGTCTGGATGATGTTTTGGATGAGTCTTATTGTTTTAGGTGACTGAGTTTAGGGTTGAGTCTGGATGGTGTTTTGGATGAGTCTTATTGTTTTGGTTGACTGAGTTTAGGGTTGAGTCTGGATGATGTTTTGGATGAGTCTTATTGTTTTAGGTGACTGAGTATTGAGTTGAGTGTGGATGATATTTTGGATGAGTTTGTTGTTTTGGTTGACTGAGTTTTGAGTTGAGTCTGGATGATGCTTTAGATGAGTTTGTTGCTTTGGTTGACTGAGTTTAGAGTTGAGTCTGGATGCTTTTTGTTGACTATTTATATTGACTGGTCAACTCAGTGTCGATTGTCAATGCGTTTGTAACTTGATTAGATTGAAACCCCGATTATTTGGCGTTTTACTCCCAAATAGTTGGTTACAGGCAGCGTTCTGAAAAGCCAATAAAATGCCGCTCAAACGTTTTACCCTTTTTCCAAATCCAAACTTACGCAAAAATAGAAGAAAAATGGAGCAAACTGTCACATTTAATTAAAAAAGATTCAACTTATGATTGTCTGCGTTAAAGGTGCGACTAAACTATCACAGCCATTTGAAATCTGTCCTTTAGATTTGGTCTCCAATTTTGGTTTAAGGCCTAATTAAATGTATGGAACATTGAGAGGATCCAACTGGCAATAAAAAGGTGGATTGCAAATAATCCGTTCCAGCTGCAGGAAGATCCAAACAGAAGGAAACTGGAATTAGGAAAAATAACTATGATTGGAATAGTCGTATACATGGCCGTCTTTATGGAAGTTTTAAGTTTCAGACCTCTGAAGTTTCCAATTGTACCGTAAAAAAATTAAAAAGCCATGAAAAAAAGAAAAATAGCCAAAATAGCACCAAAAAGATAGCCAGAAAGTAGAAGAAAAATGTAATCTAAAACTGGGAGACTTAAAAGTTCATAAACTTTGTGGTCACTAGAATCTACATCACCTCAAAAAAATGTCTGCATACCATTATCGGTCCTGTGCGTAGAGGTCGGAGGCCAATATTCGAAATTAAGATGAAAGACAGAAGAATGAAAGACAAAATAAAACAGAAGATGACAGACAGAAGATGAAGTACAGAAGATGAAAGACATTCAGTTATCATTAACATAAGGAAGAGAACAGTTAAGAAGAAAGTAAGGAATGGATGGAGGGATAAAGGAAAGGAAATAGAGAAAACACAGAAAGAACTAAAAAAAGAAAAAAGAACGGAACATGACCTAAGACCGAACTACTAACGACATATTGACAGATCGATGACAGATAGGCGAATAATCGTTATCGCGTGGAACGGCTGTGTAAGACATTTCAGAAGGAAACGTCTAACCGAGGTCAATTTCAGTGTTAAACGCTTAGCCGTTCTTAGTAGTCTATAATACCCAGATGCAACACCCTTACAGTCTTAAAAACGCTTGGTAAACTGATATGGTTGGAAACGATATTGGATGTTTGCCAACTGCTTGCTCTGTGTGCATCTACAGTAATATAACCCAGTGTGATCCGCATTTAGTCGCACCTTTGTTAAAAATTTACCCAGAGCGAAGCATAAAAATAGACAACGTTTACAGTCAGCACTCAGCACATCACACGACTAGAGATTATATAAATTCAGAAAGTTGCTGTTCAACGATATCCGCTACTTTCTTTTGTCCATACAAAGTATAGGAGCAACGTTGAATAATCTCTGCGAATCACAAGATCTCTCTATTAGTTACGAAACCGGCAAAACTACTAACAACAATTTAGCATATTAGTTACTCATGCCATTTGCTATTTACACGCAATAATTTGCAAGACATATAGCACTTCACAGGTAAAGAAAAACTAGGCAAACATCAATTAAATGTCGTGAGAAGAAGCAAAGGCTTCAGACGCCGAAGGTGACCCTGGAAATAATGGACGAATGAATGCTATACATGCAGCACAAATGTAAGCACAACGGGTGATAACACGTCGACTAATTTACATCCGACACAAATCCTTTGTACTTCACTGTTATCGATAAAACTTTTAAGTACTTCGGGAAATCCGAAAATGATGACACTCGACAAAACGCCGAGAACCATATATTATAGTATATTTTGTAACGTAAGAAAGTAGGCCTTTATATATAGGCGTAGTAGGCTTGCAGGTTCTCGTGTTCATAAGTCGGATGAGACCAAACACAGGAATAAAAAAACTATAGGCCTAATTTCTTATTTTAAATTTTGGTTTGAGAATAACACAGACATAGGCCTACTGAATCGTCAGTACAAGAAAAGTATTCATTTTGCAAGAGAAGACAATTGCAGTGAACCAGACTCGAAACACACTACACCTTTCCTATTTGCTTCATCAAAATTACGGCAGTGATAGGCTAGGTCTCGCATACTGATTCAAAGGCATAATCCGTTTCATCTCTATATAGGCTAATATCACAAAAGCACGAAGAAAACAAAATAGGAAAGCAAAACTGCAACAATTCACCTTTAACCATGGACCAACATGTGAAAAATAATATAGCAGTTTACATACATACATTCACGCAATACAATTCATTCAAGGCCAGTCTGTACTATATATAAATTATGTAGGCTACATCTAAGGGGCTTAATACGTATATGTAGTAGGCATATATATATATATATATATATATATATATATATATATATATATATATATATATATATATATATATATATATATATATATAGTTAGTTGCATTTTGTGTACTAAATGATTTAGCAGAAATATGGCCTCAGAAAAGTAACAAATATTTCTTGGCTAATCTTGATAGATAAAATATTGCAAACAATTAATTATTGCCAATGTTGACGGTTAGGCTTACTTCAAAAATCATTTGACGTGAAAATCAACTGAAGTCCGGTTTACATCTGGATGAATGACATCACGCAGTCGTCATCTTACCTTAAAGGACGTCACTGGACGTGCGGGTGTGACGCTGCTGATGTCCACGTCTTAAATACAAACCTTTACGAAGAATGACAAGAATGACGTATACGATATAGGGAAAATCTCGTTAAGTCTGCGTCAGGTGACCTTCATTCGTACCATCTGTGGAGGAGATCCACTCGACAGCTGTTGCCGCAGGAAATTGGTGAAACGGAGATCTAGGTCACCTGTGAAGATAGATGGTCGTCAGTCACACGTCGCGCATTTTACCCCACCGTTACGGTGGAAGAACCGCGGACTGACAGAGCCAAGAACATGGACGAATCACGGACTGACGGAACAGTGCCAAAAAATTCTATCGAGTTAACAGACGCCCTTCAGCAACGGGTAGACGATGATCTCTTCCGAAACTATTAATGGCGCAGGTCAATCGCGTGCCTGCATAATCTTCCTTCTGACCATTCCCACGAGCTTCGGTTTTTCTGATTCTTGGCGTGCGCCGACATTCCGACGAATCTGTCGGCTGCTTCCTCTTCTTTTTCGGCTTCCTCTTCGGCTGCTGACCCGCTGCTGCTCCTGCCGCAGGTGGCGAGTTGGATGCGACCGCTGTCGCTTCACTAGCGTAGGGTATTCCGCTGCACATTAGTCGTAACTGCTTGATTGGCGGAGCGGAAACGTCCTCCGATGACGATGAGGGAGGTAACAAGTAAAACGGAGTTGGCGGCGGAGTGGATAGGGATTCAGACGCTATCGACGGAGCTGTGGTATCCTGTCCCGGATTTTGGTTGGAGGGTACGGACGGTTGAGATGGGTTGCATGTGGTATGATCGTCGGCTGCTGTTAGTCGTCTTGCGGAAAGATGTTCCTTGCTGAGAGCTGAACCGAGGTAGGCGTATACTTTTTTCGGCAAAGCAATCGCTCCACACTTAGTCGCCTGGCCCGGAGACGCTCTCCAAAACAGCTTCCTTGCGGTCATCCAGTCGTCGATGGACTGTGGTTGTTGTGACTGGGTTAGAGCTGTTGTCGTGTACAGCTGAGTGGCAGAAGGACACCCAGAAGCATCGGAACAGGCGCTAGGAAGACATTCCGAATCAGTTTCTTGCGGTCTCGAGAGACCACCTCCACAAACGCCAACATCTAGAGCGCTCTTGTGGTTACCTGCCTTCTGCTGTCCTATCTCTTTAGCACCTGGTGTTATCTGATCCGTCGTTCCCTTGGGAGCTGCAGATTGTGCTACTGCCATGGACTTCATTTCCTCTCCTTTCTCTCCTTCTCCTCCACCTCCGCCTCCTCTTCCACCGCAGGAGTCTTCCGGACATGGATTGGAAGAGCTGTCCGTTGTCGCAACTGATGATGAGATGGAGATAGGGCTCTCAACTGCGGAGCCACTCCACGCAACCACACAAGGTGATGAGGAAGATGACGATGATGGAGACGAAGATAAAACTTTGCATCTACTAAATTTTACGTCTACAGCTTTTGGAGAAATCCTCGCAGCTTCGCACAAGCTGATTACTTTTCTTCGCCTGTCCGATTTATCTACATGACTGTTCTGCTCGACAGAAGAAAAGACTTTGGACACTTGTTGGCTTCGGGAGCAGTAACATCTCCTCTGATCGCATCCATTCAGCGGCATACGCTCCGAGTTGCAGCCATCATCATGGCACATCTTGCCAGAAGACTTCTTCATCGTATCTGGCCTGCTTCGGCAGAAAGCACTCAGATCCCAGGTGTTGTGTTCGTTTTGGGCGGAAGATTTGAGCAGAGGCTGTACCTCGGAAGACAAACCTTCGATGTTTCGTCTCTCTTCATCCACACTCACTGGTGGAATTAAGGTTTTCTGATTAGTGGCGATGACCGATTGCCTACCATTCATTTCTAATCCGCTGTCATGCATCAGCACCGATGCGTGACGAGAACTGGACAGTGATGCATCAGCGGCTATTACTGAACTGCCGCTGTCAAATAATTCTGCGTCTGGCTGCTGGAGTTTCTGGTCTAGGATGGCGTGAATGAGACTTGCCGGTGCTAAGTGGAGAATCTTTCCCGGTAGGAGTCTATTTGTTGTGCCATCTTCATTCCTACTTTCATCGTACTTATTTCCAACCGAATTTCCAAGTGTTCGTTCAGCTATCTTAATAGAACTGGTCATACCAAGAGCTTGCGACCCAAATCGGCGGACAATAGGGGTTCCCTTTCCACTCAGCGAGGAAGCAACTACGGTCGCGTTAGCATCTAGCTTGCCTCTCACAGAAATCGAATGTGTTTCTGTAGTAGGCGTTTTAACTGACTGACTGACCCACCCGCAGAAGGTTGGCCTTTCCCTGCCTTTGGTCCTTGATACAGGATGAGAGTGGCCTTCAGAGAGAACAGTTGACGCTCCCTGTGAGAAAGTAACTGAAACAGAAGATGCAGCTGAAGATAGCGCAAGAACAGACGACGCTGGCGTCTGAAGTAGAGGAACAGACAGGTGGTTACCGCCTTTGGTGGAGAGCACCTGGTCCATGAGAAGGCTTTCTAACCTCGACGATCCTGCTGGCCTCCTCTGGTTGACAGAACAACGAGATGCAGGAAGTTGCTGCTGTGGTGCGAGTCTGGCGCAATTTACAGAACTCGAAAGAACAAAACCAGTGCGGGCCAAAGGGGCGACAACCGTTTCTACAGACTTCGCTGTGTTGCGAACGGTCAGACGAGAGGGCATTCTGCGAGGCTTTGAATCGGGTCTAGTGTTACTTTTCAACCGAGAGGTCGACTGACATGGGGTAGAAGAAGACGACAGCTGTGACGTCTTCACAGATGATCCCATTGTTCGAGAGGTAGGCGCGTCTGACGGAAACCTACCTCTGAGCTTTTGTTCCAGTTCTGGGGAATTACTCTGCGAATTGCTCTGTGTGGAGGAGTCAATGGCTGAATCGCCGGCATCTGAAGAGATGCTGGCTGCGGTTGCTGCTGAAGGAAGATCGTCTTCGGCGGTTGAGCTGCTTACAGCTCCCAGCGTGTCAGTCTCCCTCTTGGCTGCAGCTGTGCTTGTAACCGTGGTTGTAGTTGACGAAGTGGTAGTCGACCTATTAGCTATTGAGGACGTGATGGTTGGGATGAGCAGCTGGAGAGGCAGACCTTGCGAGATTCCACTGGCCTGGATGAGGATCGGAGTAAGTCCTGTTCCAGCCACGGAGCAGCCGTTCAGGCTCAGGTTTGAACCGATGATCGTCAAAGACGGACGAACGGTTGCGGTTGACGGCGGAGGTGGGGCACTGCCTGCTGCCGGGAGAGTGATCAGCAGTGTGCTCTTGGCCCCGTTGATGCCGATGGGCGGATAGAATGTGGACGGACTAGCAAATGACACAGATGAAGAAGATGCAGAGGCGTTGGGACGAGGAGAAACTGGACGCAAATGCCTGAGGCGCTGACGCTCGCTCAGGTATGAGTTCAAGCGAACGGAGGTTGGAGATTGGCTGGCAGCTGTGGAAATACTATACACGGATGGCGAAGGGTTGGGTGTATCAGAGGCCTCTGGAGTTGGGGATGCTATTGCAGCAAGCCTGTTTTGTTGTTTTGTCCTTCTTGAAGAAGTCTTGGGCGATGTAAAGATGCCCAATGGCTTTGATTTCCGTTTGAAATAGCGGCGTAGAAGGTCTGGGTTCGTCTGGGTTCCAACTGATAGTTTGTCCTGCGCCGACATAGAAGATGTGGAGACTGATGGAGAGAGGGTGGTGGTCGGGAATGGTGATGATACGGTGATGTTAGTAGAAGATGGAGAGATGATCGACTCAGATGAAATCTTTGAAGAAGCAGATTCGTTAGTAGCGACAAAACTACCAGTGCTACGCGTATCCCCGTGCTCTGAAGACTCCAGATTTCGATTAGAAGCGTCTTTTTCAGAGATCACAGCAGAAACACACTTGGAACTCGAAAGAGCAGTTTCTTTCCAGGTAGCCGAATCATTATTAAAAGTGCCTGATACCCCTGACCGCATTTTATCACCAGATTCATTCGAAGAAACAATTTCTAATCTAGATGGGTTATTCACTGCCGAAACCTGGTGGTTTTGAACTCGTTCCTTGGAAGTAAGCGGCACATTTTCTTTGTGAACTGCGACGCAATTTTGCGAATCAGCAGAAATGACAGGCAATAAAATATTCTGCTCCGTGTGACAAGTGCCAGGGCATGCTTTGTCTGAAGAGTTCAACTGTACCACTTTTGCTGGTCTTGCCTCTGTCTCGTCTGTTAAACATGACTCCAGTCCAGCAGTTGTACTAAAACCTTCATGCACCAACGACCTTGAACTTTCCGCAAAGTGACACGGTCTGCTGGGGGTGAAATGATCACTGACTTCTGGCAACTGATGAAACGGTTCATCACCAGACAAACCCAAGAAGTCAGTTTCATGCCTTTCGTGGTGCTGAAGACTAGGCACATTCACCGCCGCCTCATCTGAGGGATTAACAAAGACACCAGCTGAGTTACTGGCAACGGCTCGATTTTCTATCGTCTCCCCAATACTATCCCCCACACTCACATTGTGCAGAACGGTCTCAGATCCGGCGTTAGACAGCGAGGGCCGGTCATCATCACAGACAACGTTACTTCTGTCGTCCATCTCTTCTTCGGGAGGGGTTTCATCTCCTGGAATTGTCATAGGACTGGTAGGCGTGTCCTCATCTTCCGTCATTCTGTAGCTACATCCATTTTCTGATCGAGTCCTCAGTGCCAGGTCTGCAGCTAAAGATCTGATCTCACGATCGATATCTGCATCCGTCAGTTGTTGCAGACTCCGAACGGCAGGTGGCGTTGACTGAATACCCTGCATAGCACCAAATAGCGTTACATCGTTAGACGTTGCTGCTCTACGCTGATTTTCGTCGTTGCTTCCAACGTGGAACAAGCCAGGGAGGTGGCTAGTCATATACCCAGTTTTTCTATAACCAGTTGAAACGTCATCAAAGGTCTCTGTGTCTACTAAACCCTCGATTCCAATCTCATCAAAAAGGACCGATTCCAAATCGCTGATGCGAGAGTCTACCAGTTCTAAGACTTTGGTCCTAACATTTTCCAGCTGGACTCTTTCTGTGCTGTCTGATATCGACCGAAGACTTTCAGAAGCTTTGTTGTAGCTCACAGAAAACTCAGACGAGTTGCTTAACTCAGCTGGTAGATGTTCTTCTGTTGGTGTAAAGTCCAGACTGACATCGCAGTCGGAATTCGGGTACCCTTTAGAAAAACCAACAATACTTTGTTCAAGATGAGCGACATCCGAGAGCAAATTCCCGCTTATTCCAAACTCGGTCAGAGCTCCTTCACCATCATCAGAGACTCCTCGCTCTTCTGCTCTGATTGCTAGTGTCATTATTTGCTTCTCCAGTGCACCACATTCATCTTCTTGTCCATAACTAGTGTCACCATTGTCCGTTAGACTTGTGCAACCATTCATCGTCAGTGCAGTGGCTTCAGGCTGCGTCCTTAGCAAAGCACTCCCGCTCCTAAGTTGTAGGTGCGGCTTATTTTCGTTCGCGTTGCTCCTTTGTATTCCGAGTATTTCCAGTTGAGTTCTGCGCCTTCTACATCGCCGGTTAAGCACCGGAGAAGAAGTGGAAGATGTAGCGAAGGAGGCCGGAAAAGAGGGAAGTGACGAGGAAGAAGTGGTGGAAGAACAGGAAGAGGGGCCCGGCTTAGCATCTGATCGGCGTTGCAGATCTTCCACTGAAAGAAGATTAGTTCCCTTCTCCCAGATGACGTACTGCAACGTTATATCGAAAATCTGCAAACGAAGACGAGACAGGAAATGACAAGAGACGCCGATGTTGGAGCAATCTATAAGAACGGGCATTCTACGACAAAAACGCTTGCCGCTCAGTTCAGTAGCAGAGATCTTTCACTTACCTAAACCGAGACGTGCAGAGTAAGTGTATACGTCATGTGCACCTAGTTTGACTGGGCATGGCAACAAGGCCATGAGGCTAACCCGATGCAATCAAGTTAGGCTTCAATCACACAGTATGGAATTCGTAAAGAATTTATATAAAGAAAGTCAAGGTATAGAAATTTGCACAAACCATGGTAAAATTTAAATTATTAATGTTTATATAGGTCAGCAGTTGACAGTCATCAAGCAATCGTTTTAATTATTCCAGATACGAAAAGCACTACGGGCCGGGGCCGGGCCCAGTCGGCGAATTTTAGTGAGCACGGTGAAGCTTGAAATTGGCTGACTACCGCCGCAGAGGAGGACATTCACATAATCCAAAATAGAAAAAGACGAAGTTGGACAGGCAACAAAATGCAAGGTTAACAAACAGATTGTCTGAAAACCAATTTGATTACGCATGGTCGACAATCACTACTGAGTCTACTATGTTCCAGAGGCATTGTGTTTTCTCACAGTGCCTTCTCGCGCAACGGTGCATCCTGCTGGAACATTATCCTAACACATATATATATATATGTATATATATATATAACATATATATATCTAATATATATTTATATATGCGGTTACACTAGAAGAGGATCAGTCTCTTAAGCCAACTGTAACAAAACATAAATTTTTTTGAATTTTTTATCTTATAAGTACTGGGTGTTTGTGGGCGGCAGTTGTCCCGTAATTTCCATTTTGACAGTGAACAGTCGATGTGCTTGATTTATAGCCGGATTCTCTGGAGGGTCTTAGCATCACAGAAGTTTTTAAAATTATTTTTTGTCTTTTTGTTTTTTTTTAAATTCATACGTGCTTGTTGATATCCAGCATGCTAACCAAGAGAGTTTTGTACAGCTGTTGAAGCAGGCATAATACATTGATATCATGTTAATGTCAAACTTTTTTACGATCATGATGCCTACAGAGCTCTTAAGAGGTGCCTGAAAGTCGCAATACAGAGTGATTCACATTATTTGAAGCGGCTAATGTTCAACACTTCAACAGGCTTCATAGAAACCTATTAATAACCTATTAATGATCCTAGGAAACAGATATGGTTATAGTTAATTCAGATATGATGCTTGTAATTTACCTTTCTGCAGTGGAATATGTAAGCCAGGTCGACTAATGTATAATCGTGTGGTAGGTTTTCTTCTGAGTGGAATATGTCAATCTAAAAATTAAAAAATCTGTCCTTTTTGTAATTGTAATTACCACTGTTTATATAGCATCATCAGTAGAAAACTAGAATGCTTTACACATTTTGTGTTGGAAAGTGTGGCACATCAGAATTGTGACAAGTTTCTTAGACTTGGTGCAGCTGAATGAAACTACTGGTATCGCCCAGTTAAGGGAAAAGAATATTGTATTGTATTGTATTTAAACATTTATAAACCGCCTCTAGTAGGGTTTACCGTTCAGAGGCGCTCCCAGTGCGCAAGGCCGAGAGAAAAGAAATAAGTCTTAAGGAAAGCAAAAGAAGATGAGGGGTTACTTATTAAAATTTGAGAGCGAGTAGAAGGAGACAGTGTATTCCAGAGAGAGGGACCAATTGAGGCATACGTGTATGTTTACTGTTAGACTGTTGTGAGATTAGAGCAGGCTTGCAAAGTATGAAGATCAGTCTGCCCACTATTTGTCTTAACAATCTTATGCTATATCAAGTTAAGCAGCACATGCAGGCAAGTAAGACAAGGAAAGGAATGCCAAATATGATAAGTCATAACATACTTGGTCATTCTTGATTAGTCATGAGTTTTAAAGTAATAACTAGGAGCCAAAAATACCTTAATAATTTCATACATATGTACTTCTATGCCCTCTGATGAAAAAGCTCAAAAAGAACAAACGGCTCACCTCACAATTCTCATCGAGATCAAATTTGAGTTGTAAAAATTTCTTCAAGTGACCAATTGTTATAAAAGCTGGACAGAGGAGATAACGGCATCCACTAGACATCTAAAACGACAGAGAAAGTCAGAAAAATAGAGTAAGGTAAAATACGGAAAGGAAGGCAATGTAAGTCATGCAAGTCAAGGTTGTCAAATATATTTATGTATTTATTCCATACATTCACTTGACGGTTGACTAGCCACACGTCTGATTCACATTTCTGTGTGACTCTGTGCATGCTATAAATTTTAAACAACAACAATAATAATAATTCATGTATAAAAAAATACTGAAATAAAATAATAACAACAATAACAATAATTACTAAAATAAATCATAAATCATCAAAATTGTGGATCCACATGTTCCCAATTTTCAACCTCCTCAATGCAATCAGAGCTGTTATCATTGTCATTTTATAATTGTTAGTCATCACCACAGTCATAGTCACAGCCTTTGTAATCGTGTTAGAACCAAGCTCTTCGTTGGTAACACCTGTATGCCTAATGTAATCCAACTTAAGCATTAATTTTTATACCACAGCCTGTCTAGTCTATTGAAAGTAACTCAACGCATAAGGTTGCAAGAATAAGTTGCAAATCTATGGGTGCCAGCAGGAGTTTCAAAAACATCATCAATATCATCATTGAAATCATATAAAAGATCATCAATCAAGTGAAAAAATGATCTCGTAAGAGCATAAGACACGCTACACAGAGTCGCATTGGCATGAGGCTAACTTGAGGATGAGACAGACAGACACAGGCAGAATTAGACGCATAGGGAGACAGAACGAGAGTGTTAAAGAAAAGCACCACAGGTGCACTCATTTGCTCGAGAAAGGACTGTCGTTCATGATTATGATAAAAGTATAAAAAAAATTGGCGGACAATTCAGGTTTTGTTACACATGAACTTATCCGATGGTTCAATTCACCAACAACGGCAGACAAACCAATTTCCACTACATTCACAGGCACTTATTCGACTTTCGATATATTATTCTTATTCATCATTAATGAATAAATAAATTAATTTCAAGAGAGTAACCTGAATTGGAACTTTTTAAGTTATAACAGTTTAAGCAAACGATATTTAATTCATTGTAATTTCTACTCATCATTAAATAATTCAAGACAATGTTGTAAGCTGTAAAATTTGCAGAAAAAAAATGCATATTTCTTTAAAAACAGTTCTTTCCCGATGTGAACCCAAAACAGTCGGATAGGAAGGTAGGCAGGAAGGCAGGCAGGCAGGCAGGCAAGCAGGCAGGCAGGCAGGCAGGCAGGCAATAAATCAATAATTCAATGACTCAATAAATCATTCGATAAATAAATCAATAAACATATAGTTTCACATATATATAATATATATATATATATATATATATATATTTCTTGCGTTAATACTTGCCCTGTTATCTTCTTTGTCTTTACCCTTTTGGCCGCTAGCACCAACAGAAATGATGTTCTGTCTTGGCGGAAATCTATGCAAAGCCACAACAACATGTTCAAGCAATGCACGTAGTTTATGGGTTTATCTATCCACAGTCACAAAATTAATGATTTCTAAATGGAAATTCATAGATATAATTATGATTGTACAAACTTAGCTATAAAATGCCTACAATGACCGCACACAGGTGGTGAGGGAGAGGAATGGCCACCCACCCTCATGTGCCTAGACTAAAAACAACGTCGTTAACACTTTATACGCATGGCCGCCTCAAGGCTATCTCAAGGAACCGCTCTTCTTCTTCCTCCTCCTCCTCCTCCTCTTCCTCCTCCTCCTCCTCTTCCTCATACTCCTCCTCCTCCTCCTCCTTCTCCTCTTCTTCCTCCTCCTTCTGCTCTTCTTCTTCTTCGAGATTAGAAACTTGGGCGCCAAGTTGAAGGAAGCAGCATTGCCACTCAAGCGCCTACAAGACTTGCACTCGGCTGTTTATTTCATTAGGCCTGTATCTTATTGACTAATTCTCTGGCCGCCTGCGCTCGCGTATTACAAGTCCCAGCAGACAATTGATAATAGGCTTCGGCCGCCGCCGCCGCCGCCGCGGCATCCAACACCAGACGGCGCTGCTGCCTCCAGGTGATATATTGCAAGCACTAGCGCCCACAGCAGCAGTAACAGCATCCTCACGAGGGAAGATGCAACAGCTTTAGATGCAGAAAAACAGAAGAACGCGGTTCCAGGACCTACTAAATAACAGCATTGAGCGCGATGCTAGCCTTGCACGTGTGTATACGCGCTTGGTGACTGCAAACAGACATTCGCCAAATGTTTCGCGCTCATCGCTCGCATAGAGAGAAGTCCGTGGCCTTACTTATCACAGTATTGAAGACAGACGTTAATGGATTCGTGTCCAGCGTAGATAAGAGATGCCATTCGGCTGCGGCCTCCGCCGCACAGCACCCGACTACGTTGTTTCTCCTTCTCTTGGGTCAATCGTCCGCTCTCCGTCACCGATATTACCCCTTCTCCCAAGCCTGTACATACACAAATATAAGTACTATTATGCATTATACATGTTATACATATGGGCATATATATATGTATATATATATACACAAGTACAAACGTCCATACTATTAGCCAACTAGACAAGGCCAAAAACATACATGCATGAATAAACTCAATAAATAAGTTCATGTGTTTATACAAATTGCAAACAGACATGCAAAATACATACATATATACATATTGTATATTGTACATTCATATAGATATATATGAATTTATATGAAATGTACAAGTCGTATCCATAGCACAAAACTGTGCCAAGTGGTAGCTAGGTGCTGTTATATTCTTATAGCAATTAAACTGAAGGTACAGTGCATTTGTACTTTAAATGGGAGACATCACACCATCTGTGCCAACTCAGCCGTCCACCATTCACTCTCTGTATTCATGAGTACAAGTCAATCAATCTAAATAGTGTATTTTACAAATGAACAGATTTTCGTCATTAGGGTAACAAGGAGATAATAATCCCGCTAAGTTAGGGTCACCTATGTATCAGACAGCAACTGTACATGTAGAGGCGTCAAGTTAAGAGTTTACAACAAACATGTGTCCTGTTATCAAGATACAGATGCTCTTGATAACAACACAACTCTTGATTATGAAGTCTAATGTATTGTCATTGGAATGATAAGTTCTGTGGCTTCAATTTTGGTGACGAATTACACACAGCCATTCTCAGAGTGAGCTTATCTATACCAGATGATATCCCGGCTTGAATTCCAAATTATCAGTTTTTTGTGAGCAATTTCAGAATCTCATTTCTGGGTTATCGTCTTTAGTGATTTGTCCCAGTAGTTTGGGTGATTTGTCCCAGGTAAAGTGGCTAAAACGGGCTCCATTTGGCAGCAAGTGCTCTAAGATACATTGTCGGCTGGGGCTCTGCCCCCACCCCACTAGAGGAGCTCGTGACGCTCCCCCAGATCCCCTAGTCGTGGCCGACTTAGTCCCAGTAGTCCAAATCCGTTAAAATATGCACTGATGAGAGGGAAGGCAGGAATGGAGAACAGGAAAAGTATTAACAACTGGGTAACAGATGTGAGTAAGCGAGAATAACAGGACAGTTAATCAGTAAGATTCGAAATAAGTTTAATGATACAGTAACAGATGATGACTGATAATAATATGGCAGATAAAATAACACAAAATGATTACAAATAGTATAAAGATAGTACTAGATATAAAAAGGCAAGAAAGTACGATTACGGAAGAACAGAGTTAAAGTGAGATGCATGTCAAGGACTTCCGAAGTTTTTTCAAAGGATCAGGTCTGGAACTATTGATCTGCCGATACGTAACATTGCACAACTGGACATAAGACAGTCTCTGGTATTTTGCGTATTATTAAATAAAACAGTTATCTGACGCAGCACTTAATTCGTCGGCACACAGATAAATGTCACCCGTGAGATGAGTGGATGAGATCACGTGCTTCAACTGCATAACCATCGCGTACAGTCTGGTTTCCCCATCCATCGGATATCGACCGGAGTTCTCCATCATATTACGACTATTGACTACAATTTCACTTCAAGTGTCCAACGCGATAACTACGCTACAGAAGTCATTAGGCTGTAGGGTTTTCCTCTGAAATTGCTCCCAATGATTTTGCTACCGGATTATGGCTGGCAAAACGATTTAGCCAGTTGCGATCGTTGACTGATGCCTAATGAATCGTACAGAGTGGCGCTACAGAAGTTCAGAATAGAGATGCTATTTGTCCTCGTCCTCTATTGTAGACTAATATGTGCCCCGATGTAATGCACATGGTCATAATCGCACGCTCTAGGCGTATATCACCAGTCAACTTTGGTGTCTGCAGATGTTAAGCGTTCTCCAGAGTACCAGGTGTGACACCATGCAGTCTCTCTCTTTCACCGAATCCTGCTCGACATCACGTCCTGCTGGTTTCAGAAACGACGTCAAACACCCTTTCTGATATAGCAGACCACGCTTTTTAAAGTCACCCATTGCTCGGTTCAGCTTCTGGTGGCGATCGGCTGATTTCATTTTACTAACTTGAATTAAAAATCGCCTTCGACAGCTCCACCCGACAACCCCGTCCAAAGCAGAGATTCCCCCGAAGCCATCGTTTAGAAGAAACCAGATTCCACATAATAAATCCCCAACCAGGTTAAAACCTACGTCCCTGGCACGATCGTGGCAAGCAAGATCTTCTCACCTACAGGAGTTCCAAATACCTAATTTATTACGCAGCATGCCTATTCCATTATGTTAGGCCTATTTGTGACCGATTATGATTAGGGTTACGTGTTGAACGCCACCACAGGAACATAAGCAGCGCTGCGGGTGAATGAATGAGTGGCAGTGTTTAATCTAGTCCCCCTCTTCTGGGTGGGGGGAAGGTTTGTGGGGGACCAACGAGCGTCCGAAGGGCGGTTGGGAAAAAATTTCGACATGGTAATTTCATCTATTCATATTACAAAAAAAATTCCTGACCTTTTTAAGGAATTCCTCTCATAAAAATCTGATGACCTTTTTGGGGGAATTTCATCTTACATATAATAGTAAATAATATAATATATTTTATTTTAATATTTTTCTCTGGTCTCTGGGGGGAACATAAATCCTGGGGGAATTTCCCTCCAAAAGGTGTCTAGATTAAACAGTGATGGGTGGAATGGGTGTCAGAAGAGAGGAGGAGGATTTCAAGCCAAAGCCTCCTGCAGCCACGAACCAATTTTTGGAAGGACAGCAGCTCCAGAAAATAAGATGGGTAGATAGATGGATATATGGATGGATGTAAGGATCGATGATCCATGTTCGAGGGACACTAATTAACAGCCCACAGTTTAATCAACTGAAATACAACTAGCGTACACAGGCGTAGCCTCAAGATGTGCTTTAGAGTCCTTAGTTAAATATTACTATTACATACCGGTACCTAATGATATGCTATCGAGTCTTTAGTTGAGTATAATGTTTCCATTGCAAATCTAATGATGTGAGATCGACTGCTTTTCACCAGATAGCATTACTACCATTACTACCCAGGTGGCCCTGGTAGCGCTGTACACGACCCCTTTTGTGTCTCCTGTGTAGCCAGATAATGTTAACTGATTATAAGCATTATATGTTTTGCTTATCCTTGCAATGTTTGGTTACCGAAATAAAAATACAATACAGCATAATACAAGGTAAGGATGTATGCATGTATAGTGTATAGACAGATAGATGCATGGATGGATGCACGGATGAGAGGATGGGCGGGTGTACGCAGGGCTGTATTAAGGGTGTGTGGGCCCGGGTGCTGTGGTTACCTACAGCTACAGCCATCAGCACGGGGCCCAATTACAAGTAGAATAAAAAAATTTAATGTACTGTTGGCCCTCAAAACTGCGGGCCCGGATGCTGCAGCACCCTTATCACCCCCCTTTAATGCGGGCCTGGGTGTACTCACTGATGGATAGATGGAGAAAGGACGGAAGGAAAGGAATAAGGAAAGGACAAGTGATCAACTAGAAAATGATGGGAAGTTAAGAGAAGGACAGAGGGACGGACGAAAGGAGGGAGGGAGGGAGAAAGGAAGGAGGAAAGGAGTAAGGGAAAGAGGGAGGAGTGTCGATGAAAGGTGAAGGAAAAGAAAGGCAATGGAGAAAGGGAATGACTGATGCCGGGCGAAGGGACAAACGTGGCGCCGCATAAATTCATCATCGGGGCGACAGACGGGCGCCGTGGCCAGCAAGGGCGCCGTCGTCAGGCCACCACCTCCCACCCACCCGCACCCACCCGCACCCACCGTCTCAATGGCTAATGATGACATAACGACACCAGAAACCAACGGTCGACCGACTGACCGACAAATCGCCTCAAAGACTTCACAAACAAATCTACTGTCGCTGCCAGACACGTCCCCTTCGCCTCTTCCAACTAATATCTGCCAACATCAGACACTACTGTCACCGGATCTCGTAGATAGGACGGCCAACACTGTCTTACGCAATTGATACGTTCACTTAGGGCGCTATATAAATTGTTTAGATACATGTAACTGGCAAACACTATCTGGGTGACCCACAGTCAGATACTTTTATCTGACTACGACGAAGGGAGTCACTGAATGAAGAGTATCTAGATAGCAGGCGGTGTAATGTGGGTTTTTACCAGAAGCAATAGTTTTTTAGTGTTCTGGACACAGACACGTTCATTAAGTAAGTAAGTAAGTAAGTATATACTTTATTAAACGCTACCGCCAAGAAATTAACGTTTGAAAGCCCTATCTTGAGGAACAAAAGTCAAAGGTCACACTGGCATCTGTCTTAAAGTAACTGACTACAGCGGAAGCAGTCAAGTTAAGAACATATCAATGTTTAACATAGCTTGAGTTTTAATTGGTTCGGAAGACTATTTGGATGTCATATCTTTGACTTAACACGTGAGGTCATCTACGGCTTGGTAAACAATTTTCAAATAAAGGGTCTAAATATATGATATCATGCCTTTCAAGAGTATTAATAATAAATCATCTGTCCACAAGAAATATCTGAAATTAATAATAATTAAGCACTTGGAAATTACTTCATCCTATCAAGCCTGTTAAACGTATAGTTACCTTGTTCTGATTGGTTTGATTGTTTGTATTCTTTTCGTCTTCTCGACTCCTCTACAAAAAATCGCAGTCAAATCAAGTTTTTAAAAATCGTTATTTGTCATTGGTCTGTTAATCTGCAGGTTGTTAGGAAGAGTTGACAAGTTTCTGTAAAACGCCACTTGCGGAAACAATCTTTATTCATAGTTAGTAAATGTTTAACGACGCTTTGTCGTAACAAAGACGATTAGCGTCGCCCTCCTACTTTAATCAGACTTGGGACTGGCATTGCCAGAGTGGCAGAGTTTCTTCATTCTTAAACTTCCCTTGGTACTCTTATACAGAAGCCATCGTTAATCATAAATAAGCCCGTGCATACCAGCTGTACACTAGTCATCTTTAACCACAAGCCCTAGTCAGCCACTTAGGAGCACGACTGCGGTGCCATGAAAGTACTCCACCACACACATTACAGAGGTCTGTGCATAGTCACACGCTACATACGGTCAGTGTAATACAGACCAAACACAATCCACCCTATAAATAATTATAGAAGCGATCATCGACCTCAAAGAATCTATCGTCACCAATTAAAGGTCATAGTGGGTCCAAACAAATATCATCGTTAATCACGCTAAGACCAAGGTCGTTCATAGGACACGGACAGGATCGAAAGCCTGATCAACCGCATGATCCGGTTGGGTTTCCTGCCCGCGGATGCGGCTAGTGCGGAACGGATTTCTGTGGCATCCGATGACAGTCTTTTTAAGGCTATTTGTAAGGATCCCAACAATGTCCTTCGGGGCCTGACCCCTCCTCGTAGCACTGGTGGCTATAAGCTTCGTGACAGAACACATAACTTCTCCCTGCCGCTCAAAAATGACCGCAACTATACATCTCGCATTCTTTATAAAAATGTTTACTGACAACTCCCTGTAGGCTGTAGGCCCCCTACTAATCCCCGTACTCTTGGCCCCAGAATTGTCCTCCATATAGCTTGTCTAAGTTGCGTCAGTGGCAGCTTAATGTATGAATAAAAGAATTTGATTGATAGGCCTGCAGAAGTCATCGTCATTCATACAGAAGACATCGTCATTATTACCATCTTCATCATCGTCATTTCGTATACTGAAACCATCATCGGCCTTAAAAAATCCACAAATAGCCACAAAGAAGCCAAAAATGAGCAAAAAATAAGAAGTCGTCATTCAAACAGAAGCCATCGTCGGGGTTTAATTTCCAAAGGTTGTTTTCACTATGGTAGTTACAGCAGACGTGCAACTGTGTGCGACTGCATTGATCAAACATTAATAATAAATTCTAATACAGTACAGTCACTGTGCCCAACGCCAACTTATTCAAGAAGGTCCCTGGACACAGTGTTGCGTGCTCTGCTAGCAAGCAATTTATATATATTTAGGAGCATTTTTTCTATTTATACACGCGGACTACCTGCACACTAAAGGTACAGGTATGATGTATATTGTATAGTATGCAAATTAATGCAGTACTATCTGGCAAATAATACATTCCTGTTTGTTAGGATATTATGTTCGTGAAGTGAATAGCACTGGTGCGTAGGACTTACCTTCAAAAAGACCCGGAATAAGTTTATAGATGAGAGTCTGGAGAATTCGGTCCGACCTACAAACGACAACATAACAAAACACTAGCACAACACTTACTCACTTACTTTAATGTATATCGAGGCATTTTTCTCCATAAGATGTTCAATGATCAAACTATAAGAAACACAAACTTCATTTCTATCGTAGACAACGTATGCGTTTTTAGTTGTTTTGTTTAGTTGTAGATATGCATCCGAACACTTTCAACGCGCCTTTAAGAACTCCAGAAAGGCACTGATACTGGGTGCTATTTATAAAAAAAGTGTAGTGTTCAATTATGTATAAGAAAGATTTTAGCGTCTCAGGCTGCTTTG
Organism: Allolobophora icterica; assembly: GCA_963556255.1. NCBI lineage: Eukaryota > Metazoa > Annelida > Clitellata > Crassiclitellata > Lumbricidae > Allolobophora > Allolobophora icterica. The sequence continues at coordinate 37,889,151 of OY744605.1, forward strand.
TCTGTACCTAGAGCCGGCCCTGGTCCTAAGCACCGGCAAAGCAGGCAGTTGCTTGAGGTGCCAAGATCTATAGGGGGCGCAATTTTCACAAAAAATGTGTTTGATCAGTTTTATGGTTCACTTTTTTTAGCCATTTTTCAATTACAAATGATTATTTTCATTTGAATTCAAATAGTAAATAACTCAATTCAAGCGTAATGTTCTGGCTGGTTCCTCATTGGGTTGTAACTTGTAATGTGGGGTGGACTGTGGAGTGGGTGTCAGAGGACGTCAAATGTATGCTATGCCTGGAGCGTCGTTTGGGCTAGGGCTAGCAGGGCCAGCCATAACTTAATGTAAGGTCGAGACTATCTGCCCAGTCACCTGAAATAAAATAAACTGACCTTAGCCAGCCCAATTATGCCTACTAAATTTTTTTAACAATAGCTAAAAATTCGTACAGTGTAAACAGAGCGCAGCTAATGAACATGTAGCAGGCACCAATGTGCAAACTGCAATGGTGTTAGGTAGATCTGTTTAACAACGCTTTCACAACGAAGATGACTACCGACGCCCTCCTCCTTCATCCAGGCATGGGAATGGCACCACTTGTGAACGGCAGTGGAGGAGTTCTGCGTTGGCGTATTTAGCAATTCTGTGATTGAAGAATGGCGATGGAACGATGGAAGAACAGGAGCAGTCATTTAATATAGTTGCTATTGAATCGTTACAAAATGTACATGCCAATCACTGGTAGGCCTACTCAATATTATCTGTTAACTGGTTTTGCTCGACCATTCACCAGGTGGCCTGTCGTTCCACTACTCCTATGCATCTATGCGAATAAGCGGTTACTGTTTCCATAGAAAATATTCACCCGGTTCGTCGTCTAAATCAAATAATTGAAAGTACATTGCTATTTCGACGACAGAAACACTTAGACACGCACTACAGATGTCATTCGATGAGGCAAGAAAGCCGAAACGGGAAGACTTTGAACGCCTACTCAGTTTTGACGCTTCAAATGCAATGAGATCATAATTTTAGTCAAATGTCACGTTGAACCATGGATGCAGAGTAGGGTAAAAGTCTTTGGGGGTCACACGCACGGTCAAATTTTTTTCCCCTGGAAACCAAATTTCAGCATTAACAAAATCAACAAGATCTGCGTCTAACCGCCACCTATATTCGATTTAAAGCTACGTTTTATTTATTTAAAAAACGGGCAAAACGACAAACCGGAGCAAAAGTGAAACAAGAGCTCACGAGTTGTCAAGTTTTGCTTTTAAATATCGCCTTTCACATTAAGTTTGGCCCTAGGTAAGAAAACCTAGAGCCCATTGGCGCCGACTTTTAGTAAAAGGTACTGGGGCAAGAATTTCATTCCCATGATCCCGTGATCGGATGATCCCATCGCCTATCCTGCCCTCTCGTCCCTTTCCCTGAGTCCCCTCCCCTTTCCTCGAGACCTTTGAACTGGGAAGAGACTAACTGTAATGCCATGCAACAGTGCTTCCTCTTTGCTCAATCATAAAGACAAGCACACAACAACAACGAGTATTACTCGCCAGAAAAAACATTTCAGTTTTCTGTAACTACTAACTAGTGCTAACTATACTTCCATTTTCGCTGACAAATCTGATGTTACAGTAGATACATACACACACATAAAGCTTGCCAGTAAAACAGACTTTAGTTACAGTCTTACTTCAACTTCATTGCGAATGAATTTTGTCAAACAGTGCATTTACTTATGAATTCGTCAAGAAATGTGTCAATGTCCACTGTTTAAAAGTAAATAAGTAATGTTTATTAAGCATTTTGAATTTTTGGTATTTTGAATGGGCACAAAAGTACTGGGGCGAAAATATAATCTCGCCCCAGAACCTTGGTGAGTACTGGGGCTAAAGTCCCTGTTGCCCCTGTAGAGTCGGCGCCTATGCTAGAGCCCCGACAGTGTTCAGTATGCAAGGTAGGCAGTTGCCCAGAGTGACACAGCACCCTGGATCTCGCAAGCAGACCAAGCACAGTGGGATACTGTTCAACGCTGACTTCCTAAAGAAATAAACTATACATGACATCGTGACTGTGCTTTTGTATGGTACTTCAAAGCCCAACTTAAGCGTTCAGATATGCACACATAAACATGCATATGTACATATACATACGTACATACATACATGCATATATATATATAATATATGACAATTTCCGAAGCGGTTGTCACTCGATTGGGCTTCCAATCGTCACTTCTCCTGATTGGAAACGTAGCGTTTACTCGAATACAGACGCATAATTATGTTGGATCTTTCTTGATTAAACCCATCAGCCAATCACAAATATGTAAACAACCCAATGACTCATCTATATGACGTCACATGGATTTCCCATGCCAACGCGCGCACACATCCACATTATACATAAATGCATACATACATACATGCATGCACACAGAAGTGAACATGCACACACACACACACACACACACACACACACACACACACACACACACACACACACACACACACACACACACACACACACACACACACACTGTGATTTCAAGGTTGGATTCCGCAGTAAATTACTATAGGGCATATACATGACCTGATGAAATGTTCCTACCTGAGTTTCTTGACTGTAGGGCAGATGTCAGTGGCAGGTGAGAGGGTTCGACAGGTGGGGCAAAAGTTGTTCCTCTTAAGATGACGAACTATGCAGCTGCGACAGACTACAACATCATCACATCAAAACATCTCATCAGACCATCATGTTATTCTGTATCAGCGGTCGCACGCTCTTGGGCCGTAGGCGAAATTTGACCCGGATTTTTTGTTCTGCGACTCTTTTGTATATAAATGCTGATCTTATACATGTAAAATGTCGTGTTTGGCGCCGTTGGGAGTAATGGTATTGAGATAATACAAGAAGGTCGTCTTGATGTACCTAGAACTGTGTGACTCGAGCATAAACGTTATCAACTACTGAGAGTCTTCAGTCGATAGAGTCGCCGGCCGATCATCCAATTTCGTGCAGCCATGGCGCCGTCAGACCTTCCTGCCATGTTACACACCTTACCACCCTTACGCTACACGTGGTGGTCAAGACGATAGTCGTTCCTTCTGACGTCATTCCTACTTGCTCCGACTCCTCTGTCGCTTTTAGCCATTGAAGCTCTACCTCAGAACGAACTGAATTTGCATCGATGAAGGCAACATTTATATGCTAAGTCTCGTTGTGGCTATTTACTACGAAAAGTATCAACCTTTTATTACCAGCTGATCATCGTTTCTGGCGCACAAACAACCGCCAGATCCTACAACGATCATTTGCCTACACCTTCGAATCGCCATTCATCTAAAGGACCATAGTCCTCTTCGTTGTTCGCTACCGGACGACAATTTCGTGTTCATTTAGCGAGATTTAGTTTAAGCTAGATATCGCATTAATTAAAGAGATACTTGGCTATGACAATTAAAAGTTTCATCTGTAAAGCCTTGAAACAGACTACGTGTTGACATACGAGAAGAAGTGATGAACTGTGTTGCCATGGTGATTATGATGCCGCATTCAATCAGGTGAATTTGGACGTAAAGTTGAAAACGGTCGGTTTTAAAGTTCATAGGTTGAAACGGACGAATGCCTGGAAAGTCAGTCGCGACTGACTAAGTTGGATAAATCTGAAAAATCTGGCGTCAATTTGGAATATAACTCGACCATAGAGTTAGGTCGGTGATCTAGCGAAATTCGTTGTGTGGTGGTTTTCGAATACGACTAAAGTTAAGCCGAGTTAAGTTCCAGAAAGTTCTGGTGAAATGGCTACTCAGTGAGTTGTGACAATGTCTTGTAATATTTCAATATATTCATCAAAATCTAGAAGATGCCTGTTTCTTAGTTTACTTTACATCTCACTAAGTGCTGTGAATATTATATATAGGTCTACTCCAAGACGAGGTGGGAAGAAACGTTACACTGCTACAGTGATGTATCTTGAAACGTGCTTCATAAACAAAAAACTACTGAGCGTTTTCGGTCGACAAGGCCGCTGGACTCCGTGACCGGCCGGCACTGATCGCTTGCAGCCTTAACGCCGTCAGAACTTCCTGCTACGTTAAATGTTACATACTTTACTCCACCACAGATGTTTTAATAGGCTCTCACATCCTGTACGTTAGCTAGTATCAAGAACGTCAAATTTAGGTGCCATTTTTGCAATAGTTGGAGTCTATGCAATTTCATACCTTAAATGAATGATTCAATTACCATCCACAGGGAGTGTATGTTTGGCCAAGTTTACATTTAAAAACCTGTCGATACATACGGGTATCATCAGTATTGGAGAGCAGATGGTGGCGGTACAATCACGTAGGGTAAAGAGGTGCCATGTTAGGTGTTTTAAACAGGCCTATCTATAGCGCTCGCTACATTTATGCAGCGATTTTGACGGTAAGGAGATAATCTGCTGGGCCATAGGACTCCAATTGAATCCAAGACAAAGGCCCATGGTCGCTTATTGCATACTGTATCTGAGCTAAGATGTGAGCGGGGCTAAGCGGTAGAGGAGCAGGTAGGAATTTCAATACTGTATTATTGCATTATAGCCTAAGTAGCCTATAATTAGACCGAAAATATAATCGAGTCATGTGCATCAATACCAGCAGCTGGTCACGCAAATGCGCATTTGGACATTGTCGTAAATTGCCATTCAGATGCAGTTCGCGCGAATTTCGACATAATTGGATTGAAGTTAACTAAAATAAAGAGACATGCAAACAGACAGAAGTGAATGGGGCGCTGTATAAATCCTCGTAATGAATGAATGAATGTAGTTAGACGGACGACAGTGAATCGAAGAATCGGTGTAACAATGGACTGTGGAATAGTAGTAAAACACATGAAAACTGATCATAGTTTCACATAAATACATTTGATAACATCTCTTTCTCTTAATTAAAATTAAAATTATTTCTTTGTGATGCATAACTGCAAACGATGCTGCTATAACGTATATAGTTTGTCCTTTTTCTAATTCATATCACACAAAAATTCTGAGTGCTCTAATAAAGAAGAAATACACCGTAGACTTCGGTATTTTATAAACTGTGCACCGAGATCGCTGTACATAGATCGACTTAAAACAAGTCTTAGAACCGTCGCTGCAGCTTATTTCCTGGACTATCCTGTATTCCGCTAGTAACCAACAGCATATATCATGCAGATATTTAAGCCGAGTAACATCAGAATAAATAACATAAAATGCCACATAGCTGGGAGATCGCTGCAAGACTCGGCATGTTGCAGCAAAGACAATTCTGCTTCTCATCGACGCTCTTGCCCCTATTTTGAAACGTGGTTGGACCAGTGCAAGAATGGGAAGCGCAACAGTTGTTTTATCTAAACACAGGCTGCGCATTTCCTACGGACATTTCGCTCAAGCTGCGCTGGCAAAGGATCGTTGAGTCTCCTAGAGGCTGAAGTGACTATAAGTCGTTAATAAATGGAAGAATCAATGTCGCAGACGAAGAGTGCACGTGAAGCAGAACACTAGAAATGCTCTGAAGCAACAGAGGCTTTGGCTTATCGTGTCTATATACAGGAAAGAAGTCAAATATTGGATGGCTTAATTAGCGTAGCATCAATTATACGGCTATTGTAAGGCCAGAAAGCCTTTTAGCACGGTCTCTGCTCTCCGTCTGAATCTCGTAGCTTTAGTTTCATTACCTTACCTCACACTACTTTTCGCTCTTTTATCTAATTCTAAGTATTGATAACTTGTCTTATTGACTTACCCAGTCAGTTCAATCTTACCTTACCTAGCCTTTACCTTTGGTTTACTTCACCTCAGTGTCTACCTGACAATAACTGTTACCTTACTTTAACTTGTCTTATCCGACTTCATCTTGCAATTTTTTTACCTCAAATTGCCTTGCTTTAATCTTACTGTTCCTTCCGCTATCTTACCTAACCCTACCTTACTTTACCTCATTTTTGCTTATCTCACTTCACCTTATCTTACTTTACATTACCTTACCAGATCTTACGTTAACTGCACAGCTGCGTGCGACAACAGATCGTGCTCTCCTTCCAGCGACAATAATATTTCCTCCTTCGTTTGATTAAATCTCTTCTACATTTACTCATTCCTCGTACTTTTCGATTGCACCTTCTTCTCCGCCTTTCTTAATGACTCAGATTCTCTCGTCTGATAAATCACCTTTATTCGCCTTCCGTTCTTCCTCGCCAGACGACGAACGATAGTCTATTACGGTTCAAAACGATGAGTTAATAGGTTCAAACGCGTCAATATCCAACGCAAAACGGATCGTAATAGGCGAGATAGCAAAGACTGGCGCCGTCTCACCGCCGGCTCTCATTGACTGTCGGCGAGAAAGGGATAACTGCACCGGATCGGATATAGCACTGCGCGAGTAGTGACTAGAAAATTTGCCAGTAGCAATGACAAGACAAGAATTTCTAAATATTCCATCAGCTTTAGGGCCATGCCTTAAAAAAGCTTAGCCTACACTTATTCCTTTTACATATCTCGTCGTTAAAACTTAATGCAATATAAGACAGAGTAGGCACAATGTAAAACAATAGTAGTAGTAGGAGGAGGAGGAGGAGGAGGAGGAGGAGGAGGGGAGGAGAAGGACGAGGAGGTGGATTACGAGGAAGAGGCAGAGGAGAGGAGAAACACGAGGAAGAGGAATGAGAAAGAGTAGGAAACAGGAAGAAAAAGGAGAAGAAGAGGAACAAGAAGAGGAAGAGTATGAAGAAAAGGAATAGGATGAGTTATAAAGGAAGAGTAGAAGCAGTGGCAGAAGAAGAAGAAGAACAAGAACAACGAGAAGAAGAACAAGAACAACAATAACAAGTCCAAGAACAAGAAGAACAAGTAGAACAAGAAGAACAACAATGAGATGAGGGGAGGAGGAGGAGGAGGAGGAAGAAGAAGAAGAAGTAGAAGACGAAGAAGAAGAAGAAGAAGAAGAAAAAGAAGAAGAGAATGAGCAGTGTGAAGAAGAATAGGATGAGTTAGAGGAAGAGGAGGAGGAAGAGGAGGAAGAAGAAGAGAGGGAAGAAGAACCAGAGGAAAGATGTGGAGGAGGAAGAGAAGGAGAAGGAGGAAGAAGAAGAGGAGGAAGAAGCAGAGGAAAGATGTGGAGGAGGAAGAGAAGGAGGAGGACGAAGAAGAAGAGGAGGACGAAGAAGAAGAAGAAGTCCTACAAGTTACCCTCTAGAAGCAGCCATGAGTAAGAAATGTTAGCGACTTCATTTAATTCGCCTCTGCATATGAGGATATATGGCCAGTCCTCTCCCTTATTGACTTCATGATTGTTCACATACAGTGTACAGTCAGTGCATTCATTTTATTGCTCAGATCGCTAGTGAGCACCAGTATAACAGAAATAGTTAAACTTACTTATGTCCTGGCAAGGATTTTAACCTCGACCTCTCGCTTGACAGTTCAGCACGTCAGCCATCAAGATTATCGCTCACCCCACCGAAGTTAAAGCAACAATAAATGGCAGGACGTCACAGACCAAAAGCAGAAGAAGTTCTTATGAATTCTGCAATGGAATGATCTGACGTCATTCAACATCGCTTAAGAAACTAAGACCTTCACAGTTCTTACGATTCTTCCTCTGAGTTACAGCCTTTGCAAGTGACTGTGTCGTGTATTAATGGCCAATGACATTGTGCCAAGAGCTCTAAGCGGAGGACAAACGTTTATTTTCTCCCAACAAGTATACCTGTCTAACATATGCAAATTCAGCGCAGGCTAATATGTGAAATAATATCCAAGAGAAGATACGTGTACAACTGTAGGGGCCTATACATTGGTCTTTAAATGCCTCGTCCAGTCAACCATTCTCCAAGCGGGAACCATTTCCACGGCGACCCCTTCGAAGAATTTCTCAGTCCATCTCAGTTATGAATGTCCTGTAAGAAAACGAAAGGGAAGACGCGCTGCCTCACAGACAGACGGGATCTTGGCCTCCATTTCACCTCTGCAAATGCAGCTCATAACCGATGCCTGTATCACGCGAAATTGACAATTTGTTTCTGCTCCGCGCAACTCGTTAAGAAAAATACGACCGGCTATTACATTCCTTATTTTTGTTATTCATTTCCCATATTTATATGGCGCAACTACAAAACGATAAGTTATCGATCGACGGCATGATAAGCAATATTGCGCCAAGGACTCACCTACACAGCTGCTGTCTCAGACGAAAATCAAACTCGACCGATCAGTCTCCATTTGCCAAGGCTAATCTAATCTCATGACTTCTATAGTTCGATGGTGTTTGCCATAGAAACCATGGTAAACCATAATCCCTTGTAGCAGTGCAGATGAAATACGACTAGTTAGTTAAATCAGAAGGCAGCTTTCGATGGGAAAGGCACCCATCGAAGGCTGATGGATGGATGATATTATAAATAATAATAGTTGTATTTATATTATAAGCAGGCTTCCGATGAGTAAATCATATGGCTTATCCATCGAAAGCTGACTTCTGATTTAACTACCCAATGTCTGCGCTTGAACCACTAGCTGAAAAGCTCACTAACCGATTAAAACAGGACTATGAACACGTCTTAGAATTAATTCAATGACTCCTAATAGTTAACAGCAAGGACTCTTTATTTAAGCGAATAAATGAACTGATCAGTTGAGTTTGATCAGAGAGGTTGTACTGTAGACTGCTACGTTATCGAATTAGACGGGTTCTGCTGTAGTAAGGGCGAAAGGTGCCGTCGTTCGAGAGATTTCCCCTAGGAAGGAGGCTGGGGTGGATCATAGGCGGACAAACGGCACTTAGAACGAAGAACGGTGAGAACGACTGACAGAAGGACGATTGCACCGCAACGGATGTTCTAAGGCAGTCCAGATTAAACTTACCAGACTCAATGCGGTCTAAAGCAATGGCACATCCGTAGCCTATACCATCTGAGTGTCATTCACCATCGGGACAGTCATCATCATCATCATCATCATCATCATCATCATCATCATCATCATCGTCGTCGTCGTCGTCGTCATCATCATCATCATCATCATCATCATCATCATCATCATCATCATCATCATCATCATCATCATCATCATCAGCCATCACCATCATCATTCCCGTCGTCACTATCATAATCATCAGCATCAGCATCAGCAGCATCATCATTCTGATAAATAAAGTCATCATTATCAATACCACCATCTATGTCGTCATCATCATCATCGTGATCTGCGTCGTATTCATACATGCAGATGTAACAATGCAATTATATAGCGCATCTTAAAGACCCAACAAAGGTGCTGCAACATGACTGTCAAACAGATGTAAAGACTTAAGATAAGTCGAGAATGTTCCTTGAAGATTATTCTCGATGGACGGTCCAAGTGGACCGAGTAAGCAACGGAAGAATCAAAGAGACGCAAGCAGATCGATCGAAGGATTGTGGTTTGAAATTCAATTCGATTAGAATCCAGTTGTCAAGAACAAGAGGGACGTTAGCGCGGAGAAAGTAAACGTCCACGTGGACCAGATGAAGAAGGCAGGATTTGTACGGACGACCATATAGGCTAAGTTAAAACACACGTTCTGTTTGTCACTAATGTTTTAATAGCGTGGTTACAATTTTGCGCTGGTTTCATTGATTTTGTGCTGATGTTGTACACTTTATTGCTGACAAAAGGTTGAGTGAATAAGTAGGATGAATAACTGTCCATCGGAAAACAGGCAGAAATGAAGAAACTATGCATAGAGCAGGATAAGTAAAAGCTGATGAAGTATTGTTGGAAAGCTGAACAGATGAAAGATGATGTCGAGAGGACTGGTAGACATAGTAACGAAAGACTGGATGGCTGAAGAAAGAGCGGAGGTTGGCATAGCAGAACAACCTGAAAAGAATCCAGTAGAAAACCCATGTATATGTATACCGTCCCCTATAAAAGCAATGTTACACAGACATGCAGAAAGGAGCAAATGGAAGCTGAACGGGAAGAACGGCTAGAAAGAGCTGAATTGGCCGAACATAGAAGACAATACAAATGGAATTAGAAAGGAAAGAAAGAGCGGAAGCTGATAAAAAAGACTCTGAGCCGAATAAAGAAGGACGGATCAAGCGATAGAGCAGAAGTCAAGCTGAATTTTAATTGCAGTAGGGCGTGGTGGCTCAGTGGTAAGTTCGGCGCCTTGAGACCGGAGGGTTGCAGGTTCGAATCCCACTCTAGCCGCTGCGTACGGACCTTGGGCAAGTCCTTCACTCGCAATTGCTCGTGGCGCTTCAGCGTGAAAACTCCGACACGGTATCAATGCTGTAGTCGGGAGCGCCTCTGAGTAGTAGTAGACTTGAGGAGGCGCTATAGAAATATCCGAAATAAATATAAAAAAATAATAAACTTGAAACTCGGAAAGAAGCCGCACAGAAAGTGGAACAGGTCGAACTGGAATGCACAAAGAGCAAATTTTGACAGAGAAGCAGCAGTTTGAGCAAGAGAGAAAAGAGCGAATTGAGGACGAGCGAACGCAACAGGGAATGAAAGAAGACCCGATCAAAGGCATTTGGAGATGCAAGAGATACAGATCATGGATATGACAGCAGAATTAGAGGAGCGAGGAAAGCAGGTGGAGATCATGGGAAAGAAGTTGGAGCAGCAAGAAAGGATACGTCTGGAAAAGAAACAGCTAATGCAGCAACGAAATAAGGAGGACAAATTATATTCAGGTTTGAGCATGATGATTGGTGGAAGGGAGAAAGACAGAAAGAGTAGAAATTTGAAGAACTGGCGTCATTAATCTCTTAAATAAAAAAAGAGATTTAATTAAACATATTTTACCCAGAATGCCTCTCGGTTTTAGCTAAAATTATCTTCTACTTTGAAATAGTGATGGATGCTTTAAAAGTTTCAATGTTGCAAAACACCGACAAAGACCATTGTCAGGAAGAAAGATGCGAATGCACGAGGACAAAGTCTCGGTTGAAAAGAAAAGTACGAATGCAGGACATTGTTATAGATGTGAATGATATACAGATTTTATAAAGGATCGTAAACTGACTCATGAGTCTAAGGATTTTAACGATAGATCTTGTGCTGTTATAGTCCCGAAGAAAGACCAGCAGATAGAAGAAGGCAGAGGTGGCTGGCGTTCCGGCGTTGACCAAGAGACGCCCCTCTTCCATTTACCTCCATCCTGTGAAAGTGATTTTCGTGACTGACCGAGTGGTGAACTGGAATAGAATAGCTCAGCAGGCAGATATCAGAGATTGATATCTGACATGTTCCTTTCGCTCGCACTGCAACCATGCAACAGAGAGCATTCTCCGTTGCCGGTTCCACTATCTGGAATGGCCTTCCTGTCGAACTGCGGTCTCTTCCTCGAAACTCATCCACCTCTTTCTTCTCTGCTCTCAAGACTGTTCTCTTTCGTCGAGGTTGGGCTGGGAGCGCCTCTGAATAGTTGCCTTGAAGAGCGCGCTATAAAAATGTCTAGTTGATTGATTGATTGATTGATTGATTGATTGATTGATTGATTGATTGATTGATGGAGGCTTCAAGGAAAATTTGACTGGTCCGCAGTCATCCTGCGTAATAACCAGGTCTAACCAACCATCATGGGAATGGTTGAGCGTGTCTTCGTGCTGTCGCAGGCCAAAACTGGAGACAGCTGCATCACCTGTGCAGCCCACGAACACCTGATCGGCCACGTGAATGTTGAGATCGTCCGTCACGAATAGCTGACTGTTGTAAGTGGCAAGGGTTTCCATGGAGATGGAACGAACTTCTTCAGTACACGAACCGTGACAGGCTGGCGTCTGGTATCCATGGCAACCAAGAGATGAAGGTTGTTACTGTTGATGGCTTCAGCAGTTTTATTTCCCAGGCACCTGCCATTCCACGTACCAAATCGAAATCAAGCTTTAACGTCAATCTCTACCTGTCCTATGAGTGGGAAAAGATGGCCTCTCCGTACTTTGACGACTGTGGTATACTTATGCTTACATGTATGAGGCATCTGCTTTAGGATGGCTGCCTGGCTATATCTGTGCCTTCTGTGGGCGTCAAATATGCACGGAAAAAGTCTATGGTTTGGTGCAACCATCTGTGTGCCGTGGTTGAGCAGTCTAATGAAGTCCGATGTATATAAACACGTACCTGGCAGGTTGGATGTCACAAACATTATTCACAGTCATCATCATAAGCACAATAACCATCATGATCATCAACATAATCATAATCACCGTCGTCGTCATCATCATCATCATCATCATCATCATCATCATCATCATCATCATCATCATCATCATCATCATCAGGTTTATAAAATGCCTCATACATGTAAGCATTACACCACAGTCGTCGAACTACGGAAAGGCCAACTTTTCCCACTCATCCAGCCCCTCCCCCTCTGCGCAAAAATTAGTCGCAAGGGTTGCCATGACAACGACCTAGACACAATAAACGAAAGTCTGTTTGAATTGAACAGTAGTCCTTACCCCCCAACAAACCCATCAGTTACACTGATGCTATTTTAGGCCAACAGCCGCACTTGACTATAGCGTCTCGAAAATCAGATGATGGTCCATCAAGTAGGCCTATCATGCAGGCCCATCATCCGACAAAGCAGATCTAACTGAGACCGGCAACGTGGGGGAGGGTCACGGTTTCCTTCTTGCTTCTGACCTCTAGCTCCTCCTCCTCCTCCTCCTCTCCTCCTGCTCCTCCTCCTCCTCCTCCTCGTCCTCCCTAATACTCTTTTCCGACGAAATGTGCGCTTATCCGATAAAGAAAACCTTCCAACCCGCATTTAGTGGCCGTGTATTTAGCGGCTTTGTGCAGGTTTCTGACAAGAAGCCACACAGAGAGCCAACTACACACATGCATTTGGGTCAAGGACCTATCCAGGAAAACTTCCTCAACAGGGAAGGTAGAGGTAGTGTTATACTGGCCAAGGGATTCATTTTGTGTGCAAGGAAAACTGCTTGTTTTAACTAGTATGAAAAACTACAAATTCCTGGTAAAAAGACCAATGCATGCAGTGAACTGATCTGCTTTCAGCTTTATACAAAATGTCTCCAATACACTTTCTGACTGCAAATTCATTGTTGTACATAAACTGTGCAAAGTTTGAAGGCCAATTCCTTATAAGAATGCTCCCCAAAATGAATGCATGCATTATCAGGCTTATTTTAAATCTACAAAACATTTAAGAATTCGAACTGGAACACGGAGACACAAAACTGGAAGCGAAACATGGATAAGACCTAGAAGTGGAAGGCTGACCCCCATCGTACTTTCTCATGTCTTGAGCTTTCCTCTTGGAACAGTCTTACAGTGCACATGCATGCTGTTACATTTAGCTCTGTTCAGCAAACAATTTCAAACTCCCTTAAAATGTACTTATTTAGATAAGTTAGATAGATAGTCATGCATGTAGTGCATTCGTGATGTACTTGTAACATGCTGTATCATCATATATAGGCAGCATTATTATCATCATCATGAAGCACTAATAGTAGGATCATCACAATTATCATAACCCTGCTCATCACTATCATCGACAGCACGAACATTGTCATGACTATCCTCACATCCTTTGTTAATATCGTCATTACAATCGCCCTACAGTATTAACATCTTCGGCATCTTCTTTAGTCGGCCTCAGTCACTCTACCACATCTACAGCCGATCAATTAAGACAGGCGCCAGCAGGAGGTGAACAAGTTCGCAGTATCGACAATCTAATGACAATATTATGGAGTATTTATTTTAGAAAGTAACAGTTCATCGATTGCAAAGTCAGCCGGGACCAGACTATGATACACGGCCCACTGTCCTTACAATAGACTCCGAAGATCAACTAACATGCAAACCAGCTAACCGACTAAACGACCAAACAGCCAGCCAGTCAACCACAACCAAGTCAACCAACCAACCAACCAACCAACAAACGGGTTAACCAACCAACAAACGGGTTAACCAACCAATAAACGGGTTAACCAACCAACAAACGGGTTAACCAACCAACAAACGGGTTAACCAACCAACCAACAACCAAACGGGTTAACCAACCAACGGGTTAACCAACCAACCAACGGGTTAACCAACCAACAAACCCGTCGACCAGTCTACCATAAGATACGACAGTTGAGCACATAATGATTGACTGCCGTCATTTACTTGGTCCGTCTCTCTAACAGACGACTCGCACCTGCACACAACGCGCTTCAACATCCACCTACCGACGCGCACACAGACTGATATATCCTGCCTACAGATGCAACTCGAGCTCAGTTCGACTTAGAAGAAGCAGAAGAAGAAGAAGAGCAGTCCCTTAAGCTAGCCCTGAGACAGCCATGGATATGAAGTGTTAGCGACTTCATTTTCTTAGCCTCGGCATATGAGGGCGGATGGCCAGTCCTCTCCCTCGCCGTCTCAGCTTCCCACCGACAGTGTACGGTCAGTTTACTCATTATAGCTGAGCGTTCAGTACAACTTAACCACCGAAATAGTCTGCGTATTATAGTTAACCAATCAATTAACCAATTAATTAACCAATTAATTAACGCTGCCAAAGAACGAAGCAGAGAAAATTGTGAAATCGATGTCTAACAACTGAAACCAACGACTGAGCGTTAGTGACTCATCCAAAGGGTTTTGCTTCCTCGGACGAACTGAACTTCTGGATATTGGAGACTGACTGCAGCCTGGTTTTGGTGCGCCATCCGTTGATGCCTTAGACACCAAGGCTATGGATGTTACTTTAGCAACAATATTTGGCTGACCTGCTAAACCAATGCTCCAGCGATTATCTGGAGCATTGGAATTCAATCTCACATTTCCAACGGGACTATGATTTTAATTTAAGTGGAAAGCGACCATTGGTTGATGCCTTTGGGCATTATAATAACTGCGCTATAGAAGTCATTGGGTTAGAAGAACGCAGCGGCTTCTGATAGACAGATAGACAAACCGACAGACAGAGAGACAAACAGACGACAGACGGACGATAGATAGACATAGAGACACAGTCAAAAAGACAATACAAGGAACCAGTTATAGCAGGCAGACATGCATAGAAACAATCTGACACAAAGTACATGCAGTACGAGTCACAAGACACAAATACGAGATCAAACAAGCAGACAGAAAGACGTAAACAGATAGAAGGAAATACGTTTACAAATAGGCATATTTAGACACAGACAGATAGACGGACAGAACGAAAGAGAGGAAGGAACGAAAGAACAAAGAAAGAAAGAAACAAAGAAAGTGCCAAACGGACAGGGAGAAGGCGAGAGGCGGACAAACAGGCGTATCGTTACACAGTCAAAAGAGAGTCTATAGGCAAAAACTCACAAGAATGGAAGCATGTGGTGATCGTCGTGGCGTCGATCAGGTAACCGCGGCACAGAGGACAGACGATGTGACTGCTTAGAGATGCGACGCTCGGGCGACGTTGGCTCCAGGCACGGCCGGTTGCCATGGTGACCGGTGCCATGGTCATCTCCTGGCAAGTGCTGCACGTCGTCGCGAGGCCGGCTCGAGACAACTGACAACAACAACAACGACAACCATAATCAGCACTGCACAGCGAAACCATACTAAAATAATCATCATCATAGTGACGACGACGACGATGATGATAATGATGATGACGACGACGACTTCGATGATAGGAAACAACGACGGAGGCATCGATTTTAATAATCTAGAATTCTAGATAATGACGGTGCTATCAGTTATGATGACGTCGTCAGGTTCACAGGCAGATAAAAAAAACTTTTAAAAGTTAAGTTTAAAAAGATTGTACTAATTAACTTCATCCTAAAAACGTTAATGAACGCTTTAGTTACTAGCATTTTTTCAATATTGTTCACTAATTTTTAGATTTCTTGTAACATTTCTGTCTGAGTTTTGTTGTCTTACTTTCTCTGATTGTCACAACTTTCTCTTAACTGTCCAAGGAATTCGATACCGTTTTATTAATTTACCATGCTGTTATTACCTTTTTTGATTTCCCTTTTTTAAAGGCAACCCTCGCCCAAACTAGTGTGGTGGCCAACTCAGCAGTGTGCCCCCAAATCAAGGAGGTCGGGCCAGATTGGCCCCGCAGTGGATCTGCCCTTCCTTAGACTGTAGACAACAGGAAAATAGTGCAAATGCTGATGATGACGGCGTCATGATTATGATGATGATGATGATGATTATTATCATTATTATTATTATTATTATTATTATTATTATTATTATTATTATTATTACTATTATTATTATTATTATTATTATTATTATTATTATTATTATTATTATTATTATTATTATTATTATTATTATTATTATTATTATTATTATTATTATTATTATTATTATGATTGTGATGATTATGATGATGATGATGATGATGACCCTGATGATGATGATGTTTATCTTGATTATAAACTAGCAGTGCCGGCCTTAGGATATTTGGGGCCCCGTGCAGAGTATACTGTACGGGCCCCCATGACGCGGTACCGGCCCGCTATTCCGGGGGTCCGCTATTCCGGGGGTCCGCTATTCCGGGGATTGGCCGGAGTATACATACATACAACATGCATACATGCATACAAACATACATACATGCATACAAACATTCATACATACATACATACATGCTTACATACATGTATACATATGTATTTACATGCATACATACATGTATGTATATATACATACATGCATACATACATGTTTGTATGTATACATACATACACGCATACATTCATACATGCATGCATGAATGTATGTATGCATGTATGTATGTATGTGTGCATGTTTGTATGCATGTATGTATGTGTGTATGCAGGTATGTATGTTGTATGTATGTATATGCCGGTGGATCCCCGGAATAGCGGACCCCCGGAATAGCGGACCCCGGAATAGTGGACCGGAACCCATGACGCAAGTCATATTGTTCTTCATTGCTAATCATTTTATTTTAGTAGATTGTTAACAAGTACAACAGGTCAAATTCAACTATAAACGAGAATTCTGGGATTTAGAGGAAGTTTACTTTTATTTTATTGACAAAAGAGAAGATTTAATCGAAACCTTATTGTTATTATTAGGGTGTCTTGTTCATGTTTATTTTCTGTGATATTTTCGGGCCCCCCAAGTTGCGGGCCCCGTGCGACCGCACGGTTCGCACGCCCCTAAAGCCGGCACTGAAACTAGCTGTCGTTCTAACTATCGGTCTGTCGGTCTCTCTGTCTGTTGGTCTGTCGTCATCATCAAACATCAACATCATTGTAATTTTCATCGATATTTATTTATTTATTTATTCCGGATATTTCTATAGCGCCTCTCGAAGTCAACTACTACTCAGAGGCGCTCCCGACTACAGCATTTGATACTGTGCTGGAGTTTTCACGCCGAAGCACCACGAGCAATCGCGAGTGAAGGACTTGCCCAAGGTCCGTACGCAGCGGCTAGAGTGGGATTCGAACCTGCAACCCTCCGGTCACAAGGCGCCGAACTTACCACTGAGCCACCACGCCCCATCATATGGGTGATCGTTGAGTTCCTTTATCATTACCAGTTGCATTATCATCATGATGAATGGTTATCATAACGCTTAATGTTATCAACAACATAACAACTCATCGAACTTTCACCACCACCCCCCCACCCGCCCGTCCACCCGTTCGTCCTTCTTCCCTCTTTCGTTCAGCTCATGTCTTACCTGTAACCTAGTTGACCTATGACCTGACCTAGCTCCTTATTTTCTATTTCTTGTCACTCATCTTCTCTTCTTCGTCACAATCCTTCTCTTGCTCCATACCTTGGCATACTTCCCCTTCTTCAATACTCCTCCTCCTCTCGTATCATTCTCCTACTCCTCCTGTTCTCCTTCCTCCTCATCTTATATCTCAACTTCCTCCACTCGTCTCTATACTCCACCTTCCCTTCTTATCCGTCTCGCCTTTTCCCTCATCCTCGTCCCCTTTCTCCCTTTTCTTCCTCTTCTCCTTCAGCCTCTGCTCCTCCTCCTCCGTTTTATTCTCCCATTCCATTCCGACACTTTTCTCCTCTCCTCCTCCTCTTTCTCCTCCTCCTCCTCTTTCTCCTCCTCTTCCTCCTCCTCCTCCTCTTTTTCGTCTGTCTTTTCCTATACGCTTGCCTTTTTGTTTTCTGCTCGTTCCTCCTCCTCCTCCTCCTCCTCCTCCTCCTCCTCCTCCTCCTCCTCCTCCTCCTTATCGCTGCTCTTCTCGCTCCCGTTTGCGTTCCATTCCTTTCTCTCCATCTTTCGCGTGTTTTCATCCAGTAAATAACAAAGGTGTTATTGCAATGCACATGACATTTGCCGTAATTTAGGCGAATTTATATATACATATCTACACAGTAATAATAAGTATAAGATGTCTGTATATACTAAAAAAATATGCATGGACGTTATATACCACATACGGAATGTTCTATCGCGTGTATCGACATGTGTATATATGTAAGCATTGTGTGTATGTTTATATATATACATAGATATGTATATATATATTTATATATATTTATGCACGTATAAAATGTTCGTTGAATGATGAATGGTCTATATATGGCCCCGTGCGAGTTACAAAACGACAGAGCTTTAAATCATAGTCTCTGCTGCACTAAAGAAAAGCCAAATGCTAAATGTATCTACGCGGCGGCATCTCGTGTATACATGTGCAATGCTCAGCTCTGTATACATTGCATTATACACTGAGAATCTCCGTCGTGTGCTTTAAATACTTCGCCAACCGGCAGATAAGAGAAGGCACACGTCCATAGAGGCAAACAGACAAAATAATATAGAAAGACAAACGTATACCTTAGACGTATACAAAAGAACGAATGGGCGGACACAAAGGGGCATACTGTCACAGATGAACGGATTTATAGGCACATATATATAGACATAGATGCAAGTGCACATTGTTCGCTCATGTTATTTGTGTATAAATTAAAAATGACCCCGGCTTAAATTACCCTCAACGAATTCAATATGAAATTCTTTTCAATCCCAACCTCAATTCTCCAAGTCACCCAGTGATTACAGTTGAACTCTCATGATCAAACACCTCTTGCAGTTCAACCACCTTGTTCAAACAGCTCTTGCAATCCCAACCTCAATTCTCAAACAACATGATTAAACAGTTCTAACAATTCAACATGATCAAAGAGCTCTTGCAACTCAAACATGATCAAACTGCTCTTGCAACTTAAACAACATGATCAAACAGCTTTGGCAATTCAATAAACATGATCAAACAGCTCTTGCAACTTAAACAACATGATCAAACAGCTCTTGCAACAGCTCTTGCAACTTGAACAAACAGCCACGACTGAACAGCTCTTGCAATTCAATAAACATGATCAAACAGCTCTTGCAACTTAAACAACATGATCAAACAGCTCTTGCAACTTAAACAACATGATCAAACAGCTCTTGCAACTTAAGCAACATGATCAAACAGCTCTTGCAATTCAGTCATGCAATATATCAAATGGCATTATGGCTCCCATTACTATTTTATAAATACAAAATTTTGCAATCCCAAGGTCGTTTCAGCTGTTCAACCTGCGGGGTGAACTTTCCCAATCACCTGATAGGAAAGCTAATGCAACTCATTCTTTCAGCTCATCTGCTACAATTCTTCTACCCTGTCCCTAATGACAATCCCAAAAACATTTCGCCAGAAGCTAACAAAATAAGAAAAAATTAAATCCTAACCTTACTCACTTATCTTACGAATTCTAAATACAACAGCCAAAAGAGACAGATAACCAAACACAGGAACAAAAACTATGCAACGCAGAAAGACAAAGAAAGAAACGGAGGTAATTAATTTTCTCTCATCTACCGACTTGGTAATAATTCGCTGCTTGCCTTTGCCTGACATCGGCGCCGAATGCATTGGCAGCAAACTGTATGTCCTCATGAGGCCTTAATTGTTTCTTTCACTCAATCAAACCAGACGACGATGCACCCTCTCTCCCTGCCTCCCTCGCTCCCTCCGGTCGTCCCTCCCCTCGTCAGTCGCTCCAATGCAGCCTCACCTCGTCACCCATACGTCAAACAGCCATGCATACACATACACACACACATCGAAGCAATCCAAACAAGAAACTCCAATCCACGCTGCACAACAATATTGTGAGAAACAACATTTATTCACATTACCAGTTATATATATATATATATATATATATATATATATATATATATATATATAATGAGTGAGAGAGAAAGGGACGGAAAAGCCGAGACTGATGTTGAAAAGGAGAGAGTGTGACAGAGATACAAAGATAAAGACAGACAGGAAGTAAGATGGAGGGAGGCAGGCAGGCAGGCAGCCAGGGTGGCATTACACCGATCAATATACGTAACGAATGGTGAGATGGTGCATGCATTTGGATGTTGCTCTTTCCGCGGATAATGACTATAAAGGTTCGTCGATTTTTTAGTTTGTTGCGCGATCATTATAGTCTCCGAAATCCTTTTGTTATTAACTTATTTCAGATTTTTTCACACCACCTTTTAATTTGAAGAGTGAAAGAGTCAGTGCTGCAGATTAGAATCCCGACATCAAGAATGATCTAGCTAAGGAAAACTGCAGATCCTTGTTGCAAAACGAACACTTTTATGGTTCGACCGTCTGGAAAGAATGCTTATAAAACCGCACCCCAGGGAAAGAGGAGGAAATGTAGGGCCTATATCGAGAATGCGCTGGATAGACACTATAAATGAGGACATGATAAGACTCAGGCTAAGGTATAAACGTAAATCATCAAACTTGACGAGTGGCTTAGCATAATGCTGTTCATTCACTCATTTGCCCCTATTGCCGCCAAAGGGCTGCACCAGGAACTGATTATGCTGATTATGATGATGACGATAATAATAATAATCATAATCATAAACTACTACTACTAATAATAATAATCATTAGTTTTATAACTATA
The DNA here is from genome assembly GCA_963556255.1 of Allolobophora icterica. Taxonomy (NCBI): domain Eukaryota; kingdom Metazoa; phylum Annelida; class Clitellata; order Crassiclitellata; family Lumbricidae; genus Allolobophora; species Allolobophora icterica. Next base: position 37,910,113 of record OY744605.1, read on the forward strand.
ATGAAGACGATGACGTAGATGATGAGCGCTCTTGAGTGCATGTGGCGGTCACTTGCGACCTTGTCCTGTTCCACTGTTAAAACTACCCTTCTCATCTTGTAGGCCTACCGTTACTACAATAGACTCCCAGACGTTGTTGCAATACGAATACGATCGGAACCCGCCAGAGCAGTGATCAGCGAGCACTCTGCCTCCCTCTTGCCCAGTCAAAAGATGGGCGAAGCTTCGGCCTAATTCGCGTCCATAGGTTGTCGTTTGTCAGTCTGGTGCCAGGGCGACCGAAGGGGAGGAAGGGTCCCTGCATGGGCAGACCGAAGTCATCCGAAATTCCGAAGGACCGACGGTTCATATAATATAGGTTTAAGGTGACACAAATAACGGCTGCAGGTGTTGGGGGTATAAGCTTACTATCGATCGCAGACGACTGACAATGCCTAATTCCACTTCCGGCACAAGACCACTCTCATTCAAAAAGACCATGCATGTAAACCTTATTCGAACCTCATAATATACCGCTCGCTAACGTTCGCAACAAGGTCATTCCAATTTCTAGCAAAAGTAGGTGATAATTACGACTTCATGCCTAACGACCATTCTATATATGTGTAATTCTTTCACCTGGAAGATTCCTTATTGTATGCGTGAAAAAAGATATCGCATTTTCAGCTGCAGTATACCATTTCGCTTCCGGGCCCAGTTGGCCAACAGATGTTCCAGCAGTCAAAATAGAAAACAATCCGGTGTACAATTGTTCGACTTCACCTCATCTGGTAGCCATCTTCCAGCCACGAATCAAGTCCTATTAATTTTACACGTAGCACTTCGTAGCACTTCTATATCAGTCACCGGGCACTTTCACTTCACTTTTCGACTTCCTGCACACGACAAACAACGGCTCTGTCTCTGTAACACCGAACGACGCCCACGTCCTGGACTCGTGCGAATCCTCGAGATTCCATTTGTGGCTGGTTCGTGGTGAAACCACTTCCTGTAATATACTAGCGATCCATTTCCGCAAAATGACCTATTGCGCTTCCCATGGCCAGTCAATATCTATACGACTACGGCGGCGCCGTCTATCGGCTGCTGTTTCGCGATCGTATATAAAACGGTATTCTACTGGGGATGCTGAACACGTACGCAATCAACTTGCGTTGGCATCGCTTTTAGTAGAAGCTGGTTCATTACGGCGACGCTATACTGATAGGCATGCATTTTTACCAATCTCTGACGAACATGCATCTGACCAATCTGTCCAATCGCGGCACGGTTGGTTTAGTATGGTTTATGCTGACGGGCAAATGCAGCGAAGCTTTTCCTGGGTTTCACTGCATATCACGCGACTCTATCACCACCAGGCACGCTGCACATACAGGATAATTGCAGAGGCAATTAAATGTTTAGTAATTAATTATTTAACATGCTTAAAACTCATTACGCGTTAGCATGTTAATTGATTATTATTCCGTGGCAGTCAGCTAGCATCTTTGATTGCCTCTGACTGGCCATATTTCATTTACGACTGCATTTTAACTACTTTTAGCTGCAGGACAGCAACCATTGAGGCTTGGCTAAGCAACGAAACTCAGATCGGTTGAAATTAATCCATAGTTTGTAAACATCTGACTGACTGAAGGTCTGACTGACTGTAATATACTAGCGATGTGTATGAGGTAATTTCCTTCAAATGATTGAAAGTTAGACTGGTTTTATACACCGTAAACCACTCACTAAGACACTCTCCACTTTCTCAACCTTTCTTTCACTTTTTATATAACGGTGAAAGGTTACAGAAGACAATCATTAGATATACAAACAACTCTGCTAGACAAAGTCGTTCAGCGAAGATTCCGATGGTTTGGACAGAGAATTATACATAAAATGCCAGTGGCCTGAATCCAATATAATGCACTACATGCAAGATTCGAAGGAAAAGAAACAAAAGCACACCAAGAATACGCTGGATAGATAATATAAATCAGGACACAACATCGCTTGGACTAAAACCACGAAGAGCAATGGACCTGACAAATTATCGAGGACAGTGGAGATCATTTATTCGTACCTCGCCGCCAAATGGCTGGCGTCAAGAACTGGTGATGACGATGACGACGATGATGATGATACTTGGTACATTTGCACCATCAAAACTGTTTACGTGACATTGTATGCGACCCAGTGGGAGTAAACATACCAAAGCTAGAATGTGTATTTATTATGAACAAAAAGTTTGAATGTGTATGAGGTAATTTCTTACAAATTGGTTTTTGCTTCAATCAGCTTTTACTGTGTCTAAATAATTCTGGGGAATCAAAATTGTATCATTGTTAAGTAAGTAAAGCTCATTTATGTGGCAAATATGACAACTATGAAAAGGTTCCTTAAGCAGGCTCTGCTTAATCTTTTTGTTATTGTTTTTACTTATACTCTCTTTTTGAGATCTGTTGATTTTACATGCACAGTTCAATAGTTTATGCTAATTTACCCGTTTTTGGGAAAACTAAGTTGGTACCAAGTTGTGGTTGTAGACTTATAAGTAAAGTGTAGTTTTGATGACTAATGTTACAAATTAAAGATTTGCTTTGTTACTTATAAGTTAATGATGGTATACTGTTATTTAACCTTTTTCTGTGCTAATTTTAGCAATCAATGGTCTTGGTACCTACACTATACTGGTTAAACGAAATTAAGAATTTTTACTGCTAGCTGAAGACAACCTGCTGGTACCCTTTCAAGCGAAGTAGTATCTCATGCCTCTGCATAATTTTATAGAATGTCTTTGCACAAATTCAGGCAAAGATACACAAAATGGAAAGTGTGTAGGACAGCTTGCAATATTCTTATTTTCTTGTCCTCTGTTTGCACCAATATCTTTTTATGCGCAGTCGGCTCTATACTATAGCTGCAGTCACTTAAAAACTGAATTTAAGCACCTTGTTATAGTTTTCAGAGTCTGGAATCATAGCTAGACTGCATGACTTCGTAAAAACTCAACTCTGTTGCTATGGACTGGACATTAATGATGATTTACGAGATGTCTTGATGGAGTACTTCTGTGAAGATATATCTGTGGTGATGATGATAGCAGTTATGAAGAGGTTGCAGGTGAGAATACTGCAGAAGAAGCAATTTTCTCACCCCGGGGTACGTAGTCCAGCGTACCCATATCTCTCCACCACGTTGGGCCATGATCGACCTATTTTATCTATGAATGCAGTGATGTAACCGATGACCATTACGCTCGTTTCCACAGACTACACTGATGCCAGTCCTTCTACCTGCCATTGTCTTCAAACAGGTTGTCTCACCAGTGTCAATGGTATATGTTCCAATGGTATTTTCCAGTATATACTGGAAGACAGGCAGCATACACTGTGTCCACAGCCAGAAGCAATGTTTGCTGTATCTCAAATAAAGTCTGTTATCAGCATAACTAACTCCTGGTTCGTCTAGTCAAAATCTGTTGCGAGTTCAGAGCAAGCAATGCCAATGAATGTAAGAGAACTTCACATACCAGCGCCAAAGTGATCACAAAATAGAGCCACAAAGTGTTTTAATATACAAGTAGTTGTGAAGTCCGATACAGAAACTTGCCATCACAGTATCCATATACTCGTTTTTGTCCATGATTTTTTTATGTCATGTGACATATCAGTGCCTTGCTGCTTCAAAGTTGTCAACAAAGTTAAGGACAAAACCTCATAATCCTTATACAGACTTATTACATAACACAAATATAAAGTTTTAGCCATAAGTATGCATAACTTTCAGAGCTGTTGTTTAAATTTCTACTATATTCAAAATTAATTATCTCAGAAATACAGTTTTAGATGGACTGATTATAGCTTGATTGACTTTTATGGACACCCTGGGATAAAATTTGTTACATTTGTCCCAATATCACCAACAAACCACAGGGCATATTTAGTCCAGAAACCCCAGATGTGGTAATGTTTCTTCATTGGATCCAGGATATAGGCATACGATATGAAACATGTATCACAGTAATGGAAACAGTATACCTATAGGTTCGATACAGAACTAGGTACCAGCGTAGATATGAGGCATCAAACTCATGTCATAAGCCGTGAGGAGGGCACGTGGTCTGGCACGTTGTCTGGCACGTGGTCTGGCACACCTATTGTGACCTCTCGACTTCCGGTGCAGATGTCAAAGGTCAGTCGACGTCTAAGATGGAAAATGAATTCATCGATCTCGACGACTAAATTCGTTGAAAAACGTCGATTCACTCAGAGCAGGATGTTGGCTAATTTATTTAAAGATTTGACTTTTAATATTCGGAGTAACGAAGCGTTGTTTGGTTTTCTAAATCGTAAACACCTGACAATGTATTATAGTCATTTTATGTTATTTATCCACATATCCTTTATATCTATATATCATTATTAGATATTAGTTAATACAGAATCATGTTCTACAAGACATTATTCTCTCTTTCTCCCTGCTTCTTGGTCTTTAGTATTTCACTACTAAACAACTTTGTCTGCTTGCCGACGTCATTTAAATCGCAATTTATTGCCTATAGGCCTACTGTCCTCCATCGCTTCAATAAAAATAACAGAGGGCCCTACCTAGCGGGACATGATCCCTGCTGGGTCTCCCTTTGTGCTCCAATGTGTTCGATTGCTATGAATTCACATTATCTTCCAGGAACGATAATTGTATTATAGTAACATTATAATTATCATGGGTTTGTCTGATAGTTTACGGTCGCTATATTAAAACGTGTACAACTGTACATTTACATTTTACCGTAACGTTCCATCAGCGATTGCGTTTAGTTAAGATCTTGATAATTGTGCTGTCATACTATACGTTTCAATGATATTTAATACGGTTTGACAGTGAGCATGTCAATAAAATGATTCAAGACAGCACATAATGATAGTACAGAGACCTATTGGCAATTTTTTAATGTTCTAGACAACATCCAGCATATGACTTGCAGAATTCGTTGCGTATATATATATATATATATATATATATATATATATATATATATATATATATATATATAATTATATATATGTATATACATATATTACACATATCTATATGCCTGCTGCTTGTAATTTATAATGCCTTCATTGTCATTTTTATAAATGGTGTCTAAGATCATATTTCGGAAAACCATGTTGCATGTGCGCCATAGATAATTATGGGCGCAATGCACGCAAGAAGAGGCGGCGTTGGGCAACGTATACGCAAGTGTACGACGCAAATTCGCTTGCTTTGTTCGAGGGGGATTTCCCTTAGAGTCTTAGGATGAAGCCTAAGGAATAGACAGAAGACGCCGACAAATGGCGTAATATGTCACGGCCAACTGCATCAGAAGCAGTGACGGATTTATCTATAAGCTAAAAAAAAGCTGCAGCTTATAGGGTCTCTCAATCCGCAGGGGCCTCAAAAAATTATAATATGGGGGGACTTTTTAAATTTTATGTGTGCTATATATAAATAAATAAATAAATATATATATATAATGTGTAACCTTTTTAAATGGCTTGTGTAGCAACTTCCATCTCGCCTGAGTAAATGCATTAATTTGAAAATAATTTGAATTTTCACTGAATGCCTTGCTATTAAATGAGTGAAAGGCATATAAGTTTGGTGAAAAAAAGCTGGTGTAATTTTTTAACAAGGGGGCCTCCAAGCTTATATAGCTTAGGGCCTCACCAAGTCTAAATCCGGCACTGATCAAAAGCCTGACGGTCAAGACATCAAAGCGATCAAGCAAATGTGAAACTCATCAAAAACATCGACCGACTCGTTATTTACAGCATATTGATATTCATTGATATCTTAATCTTGCAGTCATATACCCGCCCTACCCGACATTTCTGCCAGGTCAACCTCACCCAAACTATAGCTATAATTTTATGGGCCTACACACTTAGAAATAAGCTTACCAGACCTTGCTAAAAAGTAACGTAAGTTGCCAAACGGTAGGCCATGTTACTGGAGCATCCTTCGGTAAGCTCAGCATACTACAGGACTACTAAACAGTCTGAAAGTAACCTCAGCTTACTCCAGGGTATGATTGGAGGGTCTTACACGTACGTTAGGCCCTATTTCAAAGTAGGTAGAGTACTATTTTGAACATTTGCAAATATTGAAAATTCAATAGAATTAATTTAGAAGTGTAAAAATTAATAAACAAATAGGCCTAATATTTGTTGATTTTGTGAAAGAGTAAAAAATAAATTGGAACCAATTGTACGCAAAATGTAGGCTAGTTCCGGTAAAACCATGCAAATCAAGCGTTTAGGAGTTTGTTAAATAATTTTAGTAAGCAAGTAATTAAACAGTGATAAATTATGCAATTTAAACTAGCATATTAAGCAAAAACTGATTATTATATTCAGTGCTTTTTTTCTAGAATAAAAAATTCCGGAACGGAACAATTATGGACGGGCTAAAATCTCGAGAAAAACGGGATTGGGAGTTGGGAAGGTCTCAATAAACACTGAAAACAGTTAAAAACACTGAAATTAAATTAAAATAGGCCTAGCTAAATTATTGCGTTTATTATTAAAATAAATAAATTATTTTTTAGCAGCTAAAAAAAGGTGCCGGAACGCCGTTCCGACGCGTTCCGGCTGAAAAAAGCACTGATTATATTTAAGATATTTTAAACACTGCCGCGCGTGCAGGACACGCACACTTTAATTTTTTTTATTTGGGGCTCCTAGAATCGTGGTCCTCTGGCGACTGCCTAGCGTGCCCATGCCTTAAGACGGCACTGACCACTGAGCCAACTTTAACGAATAGCATCGTCTTAACAGTTGTCTAGTTTAGCTCATCTGGTTAAGATGCCAGCCCAATTTATGATAGGCCTAAAGAAGTCGATTCGAAACCCGACTATGCTTACTTTTCTATTTTTTTTAAATAAATAGTAGCACACTTATGGACGTGAAGTATTTAAATTAGGCCTAAGCTGATAACTTTCTTTCCGGACGTAGGTTTACTCTTCACTTAGGCTATTCAAGTTTCCTACAACAGAAAATATACGTGGAAAATAACAATGCTCATAGCTTTCTGAACAGCCGCATTACCTCTGCGTATTATGTTCTCACTAATACATCGAATGAGCAAGATCCTGGTAATCTCCTGGCTTGAACCACAATGGGCGGTACGGTAATTGGGTGTAAGATAAGTTTTACAAAAATGGCTAGACAGTCAGACACACGCTTCTAAGATAAATCTAGCGTGTAATATGAGTCTTAATCTGAGTTTTAAGATCAGCTTATAGCGTGTGTTAGTTAGCTCATGTGATAGAGAGGTGGGTCAATTTATGAACAGCCCTAAGGTTCCAGGTTCAAACCCCACCATAAACATTTTTATACTATAAAATTAAAACTCTAGCAAAAGCTAATTAGTAGTTGTTTAATTTATTACTTGTTTTCTACACGGTTCCAGACGGACTTTTATCTTATAATTAGTTTTCAAGTAGGCCTATATCGGAACGTTTCGTGGTTGTTAGTGATTAAAAGTTTGTGTCGTACAGCTGCAAACAAAATTAATGTAAGTACGTAGCCTTGCATAGCATCTGACATGCTTACGTGCATTATAATTATTATATAGAACGATTTTTTCAGCGATTCCTTTGTGGCCGTGCAGGAGCGCCGTTGTGAATTAATAAAGGCGCTATACAAGTTCTCCGATAGATCCGTTCATAAATACAATCATACAACGATGGCATGCATATTTAAAATAGATCATGGCATGAACAATTTCATGTGTTCTAATCGCCAGCATGCACGACTAAATAGTACCGCAGTATAAATAATAATAAAGGGTATGAAGTAAGTACTAAGTAAGTAAGTATGTCCTTTATTAGACCACCTGGAAACGCACTGTGGCTTACAAACAGGTAATGCAAAGAGGTGGAAGAAACTAAATTATAACATTAGTTGAGCAAGACTATAATAATTGGAAACTGATACGTCCTCAATTGGCAAGACTGCAGTCTCCATTATCAACAATTAACTGTGAGCCATGATATTCGTGTCTGTACATCGTAATTATCATCGTAATCGTAATCTCCAAACTTCTAAAGTGTCTCTCGAAGACCAAGCGCAGGGAACCAGCCAATTCATGAGTGCTGCGTCTAATCAGAGAGGTCTTCCAAAGAGTAATCCAGAGGAAGTCCAAGTCTGGTTTCCAAAGAGCAGGTTAAGAGAGGAAACAGAACAGCTGTTAAGGCGGGTGTCGTTTTGGGCGAGAATTGGAAGGCAGAGGATCGGATGAGTCTGGTAGAAGTTCTTGAAAGGGTGAGACTTCAGTATTGAGCGGAAAGCCCGGGGTGATAGATAGAGGAGCATGAAAGGGATTAATAATAATCGCAGTTTCGAAATTGCTACAGCGCTCAGAGAGCGAAGTCGAGTGAACCAGAATATTCACAGACGCTCAGACAAAACTTACGAACAAAACAAAATTTGCCACGAAATTAAGCTTGAAGTTCTGTAACAGTCTTTGGCTTTGCTTACTATACTCTATCTTGTATAAACTATAATCATATTATAGTTTATTATGTAAACCAATGTGCGGTACAAGCAGTTGGTAGTAATAAAGAATGTACTTACTTACTAAATTACAGAATGCCTTCGCACATGGCCTGCGCGGTGACTACATAAAATGGCGAGAAATAGCTCACGGAATTATGAGAAATTCTGATGAATCAAGTAAGTAATTATAATCGTAAATTCATATCACACATTGCAATTGTTTGCCTAGTAAAGTCATAACTTTGATAGAGAAATCGCCTTCGAATATTAAACTTACAGCCTTTTTACAGGGAAACAGACTAGAAATATTGCACGTGGTTGGGAAAACGCGCTATCGGGGCCCCTATCAATGACCCAATTTCAATGGGACTGTGTATTACAAGTAGTCACACCTTGTAACTAATAAGTCTCGTTAAATGAAAGAAGGGTTTACTTGTGCATCGATGACGTTAGTAACACTAATCTAAAGAAACTAGTTAGCGTCAAATACACTACACTAATATAAAGAAACTAGTTAGCGCCAATGACACGTATAAGGCTAGTTTTGCCACAACGGTTCCGACTATTTAAGCGGGTGCGGCCCGAATCCCCGAAACCCGAATCCCCGAAACGAATTTCGGCCGGATCCCCGAAATCGATTAGTGATGAAAATGTAACTGAAAGTAGAAGTCGGATGAATGCAAGGCCACGCTTGATCTATGTCACGTATACGAGTTTACAATTTAACGTAGAATAGTTTTCGGGAGTTCGGCCGCTTTCTATAAAACTGTTTTCGGGAATTCGGGTTTTTGTGTATTTTCAGCGTTTTCGGGGATTCGGGTTTCGGGGATTCGGGCTGACCCCATTTAGGGTAGCAACCATGTAGACTCTAAACATGCAGGGTTTTAAAACAGTTAAGCTTTGTTTTAAAACAGTTAAGCTTTGTTTTAAAACAGTTAAGCTTTGTTTTGACCTTACTATAACATTAACATGTTAGAGTTGAACGAGATTAGCAAGGATGAGTTGTGTTTTGCAATATTTGCAAGACAAAAGAATTCAGCATAGCAAGGTTTGAACATTTAACTTGAACATTTCAGCTTTAAATTTACCTTAAATTTACCTAAGTGTTATTAGCATCATTGATGCACAAGTAAACAAACATTCGTGTATTAGTCGATAACTTGTTTTATTAAACCAGACGTCTTAAGTGTTACGGTGAGACCTCATGTTATAGGCTAGATAGTCCCCTTGCCTGGTTGCACAACTAGGGACTCCTATAACGCAAGCTTGCCCGTGGTTGTAGTATGCTAGACTTGTGAACATCTCCATTAAATGCGTAGAAAACATCTGACAAGTGTATAACTCTCAGAATTTGTTCATAAAGGTATGTAATCTGTAAGAAACCGAAGGATACAGAAATTTTCGATAGTTTGCTGTGTTTTTGGGCAATTTTATTGTAACTGTTATTCTGTGTCGATATTGCTATACTTTGTGTAAAGAAGGCATATCACTATTAAGCATAAATTAAGTAAGTAAGTATAGCCTTTATTAGTCCACCTGCAAACGCACTGTGGCTTACAAACAGGTTATGCTAAGAGGTGGAAGAAACTAAATTATAACATTAGGTGAGCGAGACTATTGGAAACTGTCAAACTGTCTTTTAAAGTTGCCTTTAAAGTTATAAGGTCCGTGTTTATGTAAGTAAGTATGTAACTTTCATTAGCACGAGACAAACGCTCACACTTTACAACAACAATATATACACTGGCGAAAACTAGCACAGTATAGGAAAAAACAGATGCAATATTATAAACAGTTTCGGAATGTATGATTTATGTTACCAATAGCTATGATCTGTAGAGCATAATCTTTACTCGGGTCTACAAATGGAAGAGGCTAGATCTTGGAACAAGCTTTAAGACTAGCATTATTCCAATTTTGTTAGTTGTACAGTGTGCAAATGATGAAAGATTTCTCATGCAGTGGTGTATGAAAGTACAACCAAATGCATGACGATTTTTTGTAAGTTGAATTTATGAAGGTGCATTGCGGGCAGTAATTGGAAGGCAGTGATGAGGTGAGTGGATGCTCTTAAAGAACTTCAGTTCAGTTTTCTGAAAATTTTTACCCAGCGTTAAATTGTCACCGCTCAAGAGGTTGCTGCACCCAGCCCTGCTTCCACCCATTTCTGTTGACAGGAAGCCCCAGGATGGAAGAGCGTAAGTTTAGTTGGGAGACTACAAGGGCGTGGAAAATGTTTTTTAGTTTAGTGGGAGGCATTCCTTGAAATCGAAGGAGGTTTAGTGGGTATAGTTGTTGGCTGCAAACGTCACATGGTGATCATATTTTAAATCTTCTCTGAAAAGAACATCCAGCAGTTTTACAAGTTTGACTTTTGTTCATAGGATCTGGAAGAGCAAAGAGTCTTGGCTTTGCCTATGAAATATAGTCTCTTTGATCTTAGAAGAAATATTAAGTGTCATTCTGTCCATGGAGGTCCAATTGTTAATATTAGCAATTTCAGTTTCCAGGCTAAAGGGAGTTTTGTGGGACAAGAAGGTTAGTGTGTCTGAAGACAACGCATAAGTCAGTTGTGTGATCAATTGACTTGCATTGAGCTGTGTGTGGCAACCGATATGGACCCATGTTTGTTAACTGCTGCACTTTCAATTTTCGATTACCACCTGTCCCATCCCTGGACCAAGGATGAAGGTGAGGCTAATCATCCTTGTTATGATGCAACGTGGTCAAATTACAGACACATGGCTGTCACAGAGAATAATAATAATAATAGGATGATTTATATAGCGCCGTAGCACAGCCGAGGCCGAAGAAAAGGGCGCTGTACATGAGTTACAAAAGTCAATGACAGTTGTATGAAAGTTTAAAAAGGTATGTCTTCAGGTGTGATTTGAAGGATTCCAGAGATGGCACATTCTTAACGTGGTCAGGAAGATTGTCAACATTTTTGCTCGTAGTAAGCAATTGTTATTATTATTATATTGTTGTTGTTCCAATTATTATTATGAAGAACGCTATCTTTGTTATTATTGTCTGAAGCACCATCTCAGCAGAACTCAGAAAGCGGTGGCAATGTCCTGCAGATGGTTTACCCCGTTATTTGCTGTTTGTGTAATTATAATTGTAATTCTTGATCTTCTAGCAACCGCACTTGAACCTCCACTTGATATCTGGACAACTCCTCTGATGCAATGCAGCGCTCGTGAATAAGCTGGTACCCTTGAGCTGACAATGGACAAATCTCAAGGTAGGCTACAATGGCTACATCACTCATTGTCTCTAGCTCTGATGTTTTTCTCCTGCCCTATTGCACATCTTTTGCTGAAAGCTGCTTTCCATCGTGCTTTAAATCTGTTTTAATCACTTAAGAAACTTGACCTGGACATCAATACCCTGTCTAACTTTACTTGCTAAGCAAACCTCCAAGCATTAACCTTTGTGATGACAGTAGAGAGTGAGTGTGCGTTGTGTGAAGCATCCTAGAAGTAGCTTGCTACCAACGATGCTATATAAATTGTCGTAATTACAATTACCCATCGTCTATCTGAATAAATTTTTTAAGATTCTTAAACGCCTTTTCCTTATGCAGTTTAGAAATATTTCATCTCCTAACTTTAGTCCTTACCAGGGTCATTCCACGTCAAATCAAGAAGTACAAATAAAAATGTGCCACCAGTTATGAGTGGTTTTCGGTGAGTTCTCTGTTGTCTTAGTTGTTTAACGTGTTTGTTAATAAATAAAATTGTCGAGTCGAGAGCAGCTCGTGTAGAGCAGCTGGTGTAGGGTGTTGTATTAACAAGTCCTGGTTGGGATGCATCATGTGTACAGATTATATTACTTTGCTCTTTGTGATGTAATTAGTGGTGGATGTATTTGAAAATTTTCTGATTACAGAGCTTTACGCAAGCACTGAAGCATTCACATCAAGAATTATATGTTAGCATTGAAGAGGAAGTAATTCCAAACTTGTGTGATGAACTTATTTTAAATTCAGGTCAGCCTGATGTAGATCCTGATGACAAAGTGTGCAACAGTCCACCTGTTGTTGATTAGTTTGGTGGTTCTCAAGCTGCATTTAAACGTTTTTGACATTAACATCATCACGATCCATTCTGCTGAGTACAACAGAGTTTGTAAAAAAATGCCACTAGAGAAATGATAAATGATATTGTTACTTATCTGGAAGAAAGTACTAAGCAGGTGCTTAAGAAGGCGGATACTGAATCTGTTGCTTTATTATAATTTTAAGTTTAATAGATGATAGAATCCATTTAGTGGCATAAGCAGTCACTGTAAGTTACAATCATACATGAGAAGGAAGAACATTCTTGTGCTAAGTCAGTCATATTCTTTTGAGAAACAGTGGGAATCAAGTCACTACATTTTGGGAAAGCGCTTGCAAACTCATATTGAAAACCTTTTTTTATTACATCCCTAAATCTGGTACGTTGACTATGGTTATGCATCAGAGACTTTTGTGTATTTGTAGAGTGCAGGGGAAGTTTTGACAGCATTTGATGCAGGAAGGAGAGTGATTTCAGTGTACATATCAACCCATTGGATGGTCATCAAACACAAAAATGACCTGATTTCAAAGTGTCAAATGCTGTAAGTCTAGTACATGATAATATATGTTCATGGTTATTGAGTGATGTCATCTGATATGTAGCTTATGTATGATCTAGTTATTTCACCTACCAATAACTGAATAACTTGCTTTTATTTTTTTCAAACCATTTCCAATTACATTGTTATGGTTTGTATGAGCAGCGAGCTGAAAGGTTGTGGGCTCAAATCGATGGTTTGATGACACAAATATTTATTACATCATCATGTAAATGTGGCAAAATAATCTTGCATGTTGGGGGACTGAGTGCAGATAGCTTATATTACATCTCATGTGGGATGAGATGGGGATGGGGACAAATTCCATCCTCGTTGGGTTCTTTTCAGTTCATCGAACCTTTATCCTTAAATCTGTTAACCTAATCATTTAATATACCATTTCATGAGTTTCATTTAAATAGTTATCCTATTTGCTGCAGAATGTAGCACTTGCTTACAAGAAGAAATTTAGTGTTAAGAAATGAGCAAAATTCCATTAAAACTGACCAAGATATTGACTTTAAAAACTGTTACTCTGAACTGTAAAATATGGCCATGTAGGTCAGCAGAATATTATTAATTATAATTTATATTTGTGTTTTGTTTTGTTAAAGGATTATAAATATGTATCTAGGCTACATCAGCAGGGCACGGTTGCGAAAGTAGTTTTATGCTCCTGGCGCTTAAGGGCACTCAAGTCGTTCTCGTGAAAAGTGACTTTAATCTCTTCTATTTACACAGTGACAGTCATATTACTATAACTGTGTAATTTGCTCATGGGGTCACCCCCTTAGCGGGATTGTATCCCTGTGAGGCCACCCTTTGCAGCCATTATTCAGCGTATCCTTGAATGTAATGTGTACACTAAACTAATTTGTTAATATTTCTGTTGTTGGCTGCAGTAAAGATTTTTGATTGATTGATTGATTTATTTGGAAGGTTGAAAGCTTTTACAAGCTATTATTTAGCGACACGTACAAGTAAACCATTTTTGTAATTGTAATCGAGAATTTATATAGCGCCACTCATAATCAGAGGCACTTTTCCGACCCGGCTCAGTGTCTTCACTGACAAAGAAATGGTTTCAAGCGCTTGCGGAACTGGACAGGAGAGTGAGAGAGAGGAGGACAAGGCTAATGGCCTGAGGTAGTCGGTTCCAGCTGGAAGGGCCAACCACCGCAAAGCTACGAGACTGAGCCGCAGCAGTGCACATCCCAGGAACAACCAAGTGGCCACGGGCAGATGACCGGAGAGATGACCCGGCCAGACAAACTGGAAACCGGGGTGCAGTAAACCCTGAGATAAAGTGGAGTTTGTTAACTGCTGCATTGTAGTTTTTCGCTTGTTACCAGTCCAAGGATGAAGATGAGGCTAATCATCCTTGTTATGATATGATATGGTTAAACTACAGACACACATGGCTGTTACAGAGCATAGCTCGTATTAAGCAATTATTATTATTATTGTTGTTATTATTATGCAGAACGCTATCTTTGTTATTGTTGTCTAAAGCGCCATTTCAGCAGAACTCAGACAGCGGTGGCAATGTCCTGCAGATGGCGTGCCCCCATTATAGAGCCACCGCAACTGGTTGGTTCTTCCTTTCAAACGTTATTTGCTGTTTCTCTATGTGTAATTACAATTATAATTCTCCTTGGTCTTCTAGAAACCGCACTTGAACCTCTACGTGGTATCTCTGGACAACTCCTCTGATGCGATGCAGCGCTCGTGAATAAGCTCGTGTATTGAGCTGGCAATGGATGAATCTCAAGGTAGGCTACATCCCTTATATCTGGCTGCCCAGTATGGGTGTTCGATATTCGGGTAGACTAAACTAGCGGTGCAGTATGTTGGAAGGTCAGTAAGTCTATTGTATTTAGGAGTGGTGTAAGGCAGGGGAGTTCTCTATGACCTTAATTGTTTAACGTGCTTGTTAATAAAATTATTGTAGAGTCGAGAGCAGCTGGTTTGGGTTGTTGTATTAACAAATCCTGGTTGGGATGCATCATATATGCAGATGATATTATTTTGCTATCTGCATCGGTAGTTGGGCTTCAGGCTTACTAGATAAATGTGGTGTTTTTAGTAGTCAGTTTGGCCTAACATTTTATAGTTTTAAGATAGATGGCTCAGTATCAGTGAGGTTTTCTCAGTTTCAGCTCATTAAATTAAACGCTTGCTGGTATAATGTGTATCGTAAACTGTTTGGTTTTCATACATGGAATCAGTACTAAAATTTATTGTAGGGCTGGGCAGTTTTGACTTTAAATCTATGAGAGTTATTGCCTTGTTTAAACTACTCAAGAACTGCTAACGTGCTGTCGTTCAGTGTTTAATCTAGACGTCTTTTGGGGGGAAATTTCCCCCCCCCCCAGGATTGAAGTTTCCCCCCCCAGAACTCAGCAATATTGTAAGACAGAGACTTTTGGGGGGGAAATTCCCCCCGAGAAACCTTGTTTCCCCCCCCCCCCAGAACAGGGGGACTAGATTACACACTGGCTGTCGTTGACATTCAGTTATGGACACAAGTTTAATTATCTAGTTTTAATGGTCTTGGTGTGTCAGTAAAGGATAAAATGTCTTATGTCAATCGCAGGTTTTAACACTTGCGCCTCCGGGGTAGCGTTAGCTTGAGTGTGTGTTTTTGTATTTTTCTGTTTTTACATATTTTTTTCGTTTTGTGTTTTCTAATCTTTGTGTTTCTGCCTTGAGGTAATTAAAGTATAGACTACTATATCTATGTCTAACCAAAACGCACCTATCTAGACCAAAAACTAAGCGAGAGAGTTTGTTGTAGGTGAAAGCAAAGACGGAACATGAACTGGCCGGAGAACAAAGGTAGACGAAATTGCACCAGAAACCACAAAGACGGAGGAATGATGCCAGCAATAACCGAGGATAGCGAAGAAGAACCTGAAAGAAAGGAGGACCATTGACATACAGGGACGTGGAGAAGAGATGGATTTAGCCAGTGCCTCACAAAACTTTCTAAACACAAAATGAACTGTTGTGAAAAATGTGAATAGGGAACATGGACAACTCGTACATAAAATCAAAACTTGTTATGAATTGTTACTCTTGCCTCTGTATATCTGGTAATAATATTGCACTAATAAAACCCATTTCCGATACAATGCATTGTCAGTAATTCGTAGGAAAAGGTACGAGTGTGTGCTTAGTTATCAGATAATAATTATGGATAAATTCATAGAGTACCAAGCTGAAGATTGTAGTAGTAAATTTATCATTGAAATTTTCCTGTTATAGTATAGTACTGTATTGAATATTTAACTAATTATTACCACTGAAGAATATCTCAGGGTTCCATCTATAGAATCCTACAGGAGTCCATGGAAGTAACACTGAAGGTTCCATATAGTAACCTGGACAGCTTGCCAAGTAGTATCCCAGTCCAGGTTACTATATGGTACAGCTTAAACCTACCGCCTAGTGGACAACCCAAAGTAAGCTTCAGCTTGTTAGATAGTAACCTAAACATCTTACTTTCAAGTGTCGTGAGCTTGCCAAGTAGTAACTTAAGATAGCTTACTCTAAAAGCAACGTTAGCTTACCAAATAGTAACCATAAACAGCTTACTTTTGAAGGATCATTAGCTTATCACACAGCAACCATAAACAGCTTACTTTCGAGGTATCATTAGCTTATCAAATAGTAACCATAGAAAGCTTACTTCAATAGTAACCTGTCCAGGTTACTACATGGCATAGCTTAAACTAACCGCCTGGTGGACAAGCTCTAGTAACCTTAAGGTTACTATAAGACAAGGTCCGGGTTTAGAGTGTACTGTTTGCACTGAAACCGCTGAACAGCTGCCATCTGTGTAGAACCTTTACAAATGTAGCTCACACTGTATGAACAGCCGGACAGTTCAAAAGTCTTAAGGTGTAAGAAGATTTTGTGATGGCTTCGCGTAAAGTACAGGTGATCGAAAACGAAAAAAGCCGTGTTCAGCCCGTTTCTGAATATAGGGTGGTAAATATTCCATTGGACTCAAGATGAAACGAAGCTATGTAATCAGGAGTTTCGCAGACCACCTTGCGCCCAACATCTCCCTTCCCCTCCACAGTTAACCATAGGAATCATGAAGCTGTCTCTCGCCAATTGCATCGTCCATTTGTCACGCATTCAACGTCACGTGAACAATGATGCTATCGTCATGAGGGTCATCGCGTGCAGACGTCGCTACCAATAGACGGTCCGGACGGTGATGACGCAAGAGGTCACGAACCCACAATGCCTGATGACGCCCGGGGCTAGAAAGACCCGACGAGCGGGGTTAGAGTTCGGTCTGAAAGCGGAAGGTGAACGAGGGCAGTGATGATGGGGAGCAGGGCGCTTTAACACAACAACTGACCGCGGTTGGTCAACGTCATCTCCTCGATCCTCCATCGATCATTCTGGCAATCAGTGCTTCGATCCCCAACGGACTGAACGGCACTCGATCTAACGACACACGATCACGCAAACATCGGCGACACACACACAGACGCAGGCAGACATGCGAACAGAGACAGACTGACATGCAGACGGACAGCCAGACGTCCAGCTGATGGTCATCAATCAAGCGCCTGTCAGCGGCGACGACCTAAATCTCCGGATGACCGATCATCGGATGTTGTTGTTGTTGTTGACTGACCCCCTCCCACCACCACCACCACCCTCCGCCTCTTCCTCCTCTTCCTCTTCCCTTTTCTCTGTCCATCCCTCACTCACTATGCTCCTCTGACCGAATTCTCCTTCACTTCTAAGGACATCGGCATCACGTGATCACGCAATTGGACGTCTCCCCTTTCCATTCCTCCTTTTCCTCCTTTTCCTCCTCTCTTCTAATCCCCTGCCTTCCTCCTCCTCCTCCTCCTCCTCCTCTTCCTCTTCCTCCCTTTCCTTTCTCTTCTTTCCCCGCATTCCTCCTCCTCCTCGTCCTCCTCCTCGTCCTCCTCCTTTTCTTTCTCTTCTTTTTCGTTCCCTTCTACTCACCATTTCCCTTATCCTTCGCTTTTCCTAATCCTTCTCTTCCTTTCAATTCCAGCCTTTCCTACACTGCCTTCCCTTCTTCTCTTTCTGTTCCTACCAGTTCTGCTTCTTTTCTTCTCATTCTTTTCTTCCTCTGCATTTCCCTTTCCCAACTTTTTCATTTTCCACGTCTTTCGCATTGTCCTTTTCATCTTTTGTTCTTCCTTCTACTAAAGGCAATGAGCAACAAAGGTTCTTACGGAACCATCTCCGGAACCATACACAACACGTCTATTACATTCGCGTTTATCTATTTTGTAATGGTAATCTTGACAGCACTGGATTAACTGATTCCATTTTAAACATAAATACAAACATATGCACAAATACACACACATACATACATGGGTCATTCTTCCAATTCGGTTCAATAGTATGTCCCTAACATGTTTGAATGCGGATACGTAATAATATCATCAGATTAGATCAAAATACTTTACTGCGTAATATAAAAATGTTATTTGATTTAAAATGTCTTAAAACAACCATCAATCTCATAACATACGGAACAGTAAAATAGTTTTGTAATCAGCGGGGTATAGTCAGTAGCGTTGTCCCTTCTACATTTGGCGGTAATAATCTTGATCATTGTACTCAAACAGTTTGTAATTTCTGCGTGTTTGTAAAATATTCACATAACATCATGTGCTGGCCGTAATATAAGTTAATTTTACTTTCTGTATCAGAGCTCATAGCAGTAATATTTCTTTGACAATGAGAGTCCCTAAAAATTTTGTCAACTCTGTTACTTTCAACTATTATTAACATTCTGATGGCATCTTGATATGTTTAGTTTTATTTAATTCATCAGGTGGAGCACTTCTGTACGGTTTAAAATTGATGAGAAGATTGGATGATTTTATGTATGTTTTATAGTTCAAAAATTTTCGTTTTTATTTATTTTTACATCGTACATTTGGAGTATGTCAACTCTGTTACAGAAGTATGACCTCGATAATGTCTAAGTTTACAATTTTTCTTTCAGAAATCGTGCTATACAAGTAATCTAAAGTCTGAATATTAAAGTCAGTGATATTAAGAGGAAGCATTATGCTAAAAACATTTTTTTACGTGTCAAATGTCATACTCTGTTACCGTCATACCCTGTTACCGCGCTGTGATAACAGAGTTGACATGTCTGTAACAGAGTTGACCAAACATAGTTCTGCTGTAGTTTCTGGTCATATCTAAGCATATTCCTCATTTGTGCTTGATATTTGTTATCAACAGGTTATGAGGTATGGCTACATAGGCGTAATTTTTTGGGCTGTACGAGGATTACCCGTACCCTCACTATTTGGACTGGAGGTACCGCAGTCCTCGTTTTAAACAATGCCTATCACTAGTTTATTATTTTGCCTTCCCAGAGATCGCAGTCTCCGCCTTGCTTCGAGTATGTAGACAGAGTGAGGACTGAGGAGTAATAATAGTATGTACCACAAAAGTACGAAAGTACTTAGAGGCACAGGTAAACCGAGAGCCAGACGAACTGCGTCACAGGCAGTCAGACAAGCAGACTTTCAGCCACACAGGTCACCCGACAGACTGACCGCCGTAATCAGCCCGCGGACAGCAGGCGCCACAGATCTGGGCCACGGCTACAGTCTTCTTGTAAAAAGATCTAACATCGTCTTCACTCTCCGCATTGTGGTTTTCATCTAAGTCTTATCGGGATGTGGAGACGTAGGTCAAATTGCAAGCTTCTATATCCTTCATCAATTAGAAATCCGAATATGGATTCACACTCATTTTGTCGGCCTTGATAAGACTCCTCACCCCGGGAGTCTCCTCACAATCTCAGAATCAATAACTGTCCTTGGTTAAATATATCGGAGCCGGCTAGCTGAAGAAAGCTCCCTCCGTTACGTAATATAGGCCTAAGCATTTAAGACGTCGTTGATTTTGACTTGTAAACGTCGACTTCCGATTTTGCTGATAGGGAAAATGGATAAATTTGTTCTAAAACGAAAACGAGTAGATAACATTATAGATGATGAAATTGCCGCTATAGGCCTAGAGGTAAGCTCATCAGCGTTTCATAATCAGTTACTGACAGGGTAATATGTCCAAAATGGTCTCCTTGCGAAAAGCGAAAGTGAAGAAGAAATTGGTATTCCCCACTTTTTAGACCAAAGTTACGCCCCTGTATGACTAAATTAAAAGTATTATTACTGTGTTAGTATCACAACTTGCTCTTGAGTGTGTAGTTAGTATGCTTGTCAACTCTGTTACCCGTCAACTCTGTTACCCGTCAACTCTGTTACGAGCCTTTGACACTTTTAAACAGTTTCTAAGTTTTATACGAAGACGATAAGTGTCATACACTCAAATAGTGTGCATCACATATAAGTACTCCTGCAAGTTTAATTACTATGTGAGTTCTGGTTATTCGTCTACAGCTGAATCTATGTCATGCTTTCTATGCATAGTACACAATATTTGTTATGATTATTGTTTAATAAATATATTGGCTATTTTTCAGTTTCATTTTTGATGTTATTTTAACATGGGGACACTTATTGTTACTAGAAACACCATCCTTTTAAATATGTAATAACTTCTACCTACCCACCTACTACCATGTTTGTCGGTAACAGGGTTGACAAGTTAACGACAGACATACTAACTTTGACGTGGATCACATCTCTATGAGTAGTCTTTAAGCCTGCATATTTTGCATCAAACCCCACCAGTATCATATTTATCCAAATACCACGTCAAAGTTTCTTGAAAAAATACTTCAAAAAAATATTTTTCAACAGTCTGATTTGAACCAAATTGCAGGAATGACCCACATGCATACATACATACATACATACATACATATATACATACATACATACATACATACATACATACATACATACATACATACATACATACATACATATACATAGCCTACATACATATATTCATGCATGAGACATAAAGCAGAAATAATATCGATGTCAAGTAATTCTGAATTGATATAAATGTTATTGTCAGAAAATGTCATTATTCTGACAAATAGATACACACAGGTAAACAGACAAACGCACAGAGACAATCACCAAAACGCAGACAGTCAAAGTGACAGACCGACTGATACAAAGGGTCAGACAGCGAGCGATCGTTCAGTCGGCTGTCTTTTTGAGCAACTTTATTGAACGTTTGAACCTCTACAGCGATTGCTTTGGTCGACACAAGGCTAAGACCATTACCTCACAAGGCTAAGACCAGTAGCCCCACAGTGACCTCACAAGGCTAAGACTAGTGACCCCACACGACTAAAACCAGCAGCCTCAGAAGGCTAAGACCAGTAGCTTCACAAGGCTAAGACCTGTATCCTCCCAAGGCTAAGACCAGGAGACCCACAAGGCTAATACCAGTAGCCTCACAAGGCTAAGACCAGTAGCCTCAGAAGGCTAAGACCAGTAGCTTCACAAGCCTAAGACCTGTAGCCTCACAAGGTTAATACCAGTAGCCTCACAAGGCTAAGAAGAGTGACCTCACAAGGCTAAGACCAGTAGTTTCACAAGGCTAAGACTAGTGGCCCCACACGACTAAGACCAGTAGCCTCACAAGGCTAAGACCAGTAGCTTCACAAGGCTAAGACTAATGGCCTCACAAGGCTAAGACCAGTGGTTTCACAAGGCTAACACCATTAGCCTCACAGGGCTAAGGCCAGTGGCCTGACAAGGCTAAGACCAGTAGCCTGACAAGGCTAAGACCAGTGGTCTCACAAGGCTAAGACCACTAGCCTCAAAAGGCTAAGACCACAGACGGTTTAGAGGTCCAGTTAACCGAAAACAGTCAATTCAATTATAGTTTATTTATGAGTTGCTGGTTTAATGAATAAATAAATAATGTTGCGTAATAATATCAATGTAACAATTTGACTTCAACGGTCACATGTTTGGAGTGCCTAAGTTCCACCGAGGCGTGAGAAGTCAAATGTTTCAATGAATTTTTCTTTTGAAATTGTGAAGCAACACGCCTATAGTAAATAGCGTGGAGCAGTAAAGGTCAATAAAAACTTAGACGAATGAAAGTCCAAAGACAAAATGAAGTCGTGAAAATTTTTTCTGAGAGATAAAGAGAAAGTACTTTGTTCCCTTTCAAACTCTGGCAACCCCCACCAAACACCCCAACTCCTGAAACTATGCTTACATTGTTGGTTGTAGTACAGCCATTAATTCAACTCAAGTAATCAAAAGAAATGTTTGAAAACACATGATTAATTGTATGGCTGAACAGTTAAATAGCAGCTCTGTAAGAGCCTCTCGGAGGCCATAGGATACTTATTGCCACTACCCGCTGGTTAGACCGTTAGACAGTATTATGTCTGGACGGCAGAAACAAATTACCTTTTTGTGCAGCCTGAAGGCGTAAGGCCACAAATTACGAGGCCCTTCAGACGATTATGCCACGAGGCCCATGTCCTTAGGTTTTCACTCGAGGTCAAGGCCAAGCTCAGGCCAGGCCCTGAGGCATAGGATCACTACACGTGTAGCCTATTATAATGAAGGCCGATCCTCCATGTAGGTGTAGTCCATATGCAACGCTAGGAGCGGCTCGGAATAGTTACCTTGAAGAGCGCGCTATATAAATGTCTAGTTGATTGATTGATTGATTGATTGATTGATTGATTGATTGATTGATTGATTGATTGATTGATTGATTGGATTGATTGATTGAACGATGACCTCCGAGTTGGACGATAATGACTCCGAGTTAACAGGCGACTTGGTAAATCTGGTTCCTTCCAGCTATTTCCTGGTATTTTGTAACTCTTGAAAAAAGACCATGCAAGGAGTATGTGGAATTGTGGATCTTCTCGGTGAGCTGTGCTACGAAAACCCAAGGGGTGGTGATCGGTATATGTAAGATCAGGCGCTAGTTCTTTCAATTGGCTCAGTGGACGTCATTTTACATCTGCAGGACCAGTTACACTGAAAATCTACAACTATATATGTATGTATGTATTTATGTATGTATGTATGTATATGCATATATACAGTGTTTTAGTTGTCCAAAAACAACTGGGGGAGGTCAAAATTTATCAGATTACCAAATCATATAATCACATAGACCAAACACCAGTTTTTTGTAGTAAAGTAACCCCCCCCCCCCCCCAACATATTTTCAGTTACTTAGCTGAGGGGGTTAGAAAGAGAACTAATGGGGTTGAACCCCCCAACCCCCCGACAACTAAAACACTGCATATATATATATGTATGTATGTATGTACATATGTTTGCATGTATGTATGTATCTACGAATTTACAAGTATGTATATATATATATGTATCTATACGTATACATGTATGTATGTACGTGTCCCGTTTTCCACCGTCTGCCCGGTGATTCCTGATCATTCGTTCTTGATCTTTTGACTTGATATTTGATCAACGATCCTTGTACCTGTAGCTTCTCAAGTCACAACAAAACCAAAGGGACGCCATTTGTACGGAGAAGAGGACCGGGAGAATTACTAAGGATGGAAAGGTGTTCCGTTATCTTCATTGTCTTTGCTACTGGTGTGGTTGTGACTGTGGTTTGATCGCCGTTACCAAGAATAAGACGGCGTCCATATGAAGACCATCGAAATGCATGCATTGAATGAAATGAAGGTCTTTGCAACTCACTCAGCCGCTGCTGCATTGAATGCCACATCGGCTGCAGCCAGCAGCTGCTCCGCAGGCCTCAGCCGATGACTGCAGCAGTCTGCGCTGTGCACTCGGACTGGCGTCGGCAGTTGGCGATCGTCCGTCGAGAGTTGGTTGCCATGGCGACGGCACCTCCGTTAAGCCGCCGGTTGTTGCAGTTGCTGCTACTGCTTCTGCTGTTGCTGCTGCTGCTGCTGCTGCTGCTGGTAGTCGTCTACCGCCTGATTTACGTCCTTTGGACCGAAATGGAGGAGATGGGTCGAAATGAGGATAGAAAAAGACAGGAAGAGAAGAGCCAAGGAGAGGACGAAACCAGTCGTGGGCTTTAATACGGACTGCTCAGAAGTAGCAAATGAATGGTCAGCTTCACAGCGTCGTGTAACTTATGGATGACCAGTAAATGCGGCAACGAACTACATGCCGGCCAATCCTGTTTTGCATCGTATAGTCCGTGCGAAGGGCTGACTTTGCTTGCCAGCTAACTGCTTTTGAGATCAAAATGATTGGCTTTGATGTCAAATTTACTGGTTTTATTGAACAAATGTCTGAATTTCCTGACAGAATTCCATGCCGTGCACACAATAACTGTCTCCATTCAGACCTATTTATTACTCGTCAACACTGACAACGGTCTGCGTATCCATTCACCGAACTTAGCATCCATGTGTTATAAACTAGAAGTCCAGAATGAGTGCCGTCCGACGGCTGGCCATTGGATCGGACGGACCATTTAAATGACCAGTTGTATGCGCCGTGTTCTATGGTCACTGCATTTGGCGCCAGAATACTGCAGCGACATTCCAACGCAAACCACGTCAGCCATGACATTAAAAAACTGCAGTTACTTTCGGCGCCACATTGTCTGTGTTCTTGCCCTGTCATGTCTTACTCCCACGTGCGTCTCATATCACTTCATTTGCATGCACGTCTTTCCTTCTGTACGACTTATATACTCTTTACGATCGTTTCTATGTACCTCTGCAATCTGCACAATCGCAGTCTATAGGTGCGCGATATATTTGTCATACATACAAACACACAGATGAGCGGAGAGAACGAGGAACGCACGAATACACAGACAGACAAATAGACAGACAGACAGAGACAGGCAGAAAGACAATTGAATTATTGAACACATACAAGCTATTAAAATAAAAATATACAATGCATTGAATCGCATATAAAGTGGCGGAAATTTATGCGCGAATAATAAAAATTGCATAATTTCAATTAGCTGCAGCTTCTTTGAAAGACCAATCAGCATTAAACGATCAGATTGTCGGATGAACGAAGTCGGCATCAAATGATGAACGCAAAGGAAGGAACTGTTCCGCTCCAAGGCTCTCCTCCTCCTCCTCCTCCTCCTCCTCCTCCTCCTCCTTCTCCTCCTCCTCCTCACCGCAGCACTTTCCACAAAGACAATGAAAAGAAGATATTGGAATACGTCAGAATCTAATGCGAAAATTCTGGCCATTGTATGTTGCATGTAAGAACTCGTGTAAACGATGTGTACACCCAGTAACAAGATCATACGCTGCTTGGGACCAACGTATGTGTGTGTGTGTGTGTGTGTGTGTGTGTGCGCGTGCCTGCGTATTGCAGTCGGTGCTTAACGACGCATTCGTCTGCAGTTTACGTGTACACGCAGATACAAGCATACGCAGACGAATAAGTATACATACAAGTCTGCCACTGTCTCGGTGA
Source organism: Allolobophora icterica (assembly GCA_963556255.1). Classification (NCBI taxonomy): domain Eukaryota; kingdom Metazoa; phylum Annelida; class Clitellata; order Crassiclitellata; family Lumbricidae; genus Allolobophora; species Allolobophora icterica. The sequence goes on from OY744605.1 coordinate 37,935,632, forward strand.
ATGGTTACTTGTGTGAGCACATGCATGTATGCAACCGTGTCTTTGTATACCTTTGTGCAAGGAGCAGCCGGCGCTTCTGGCAAGGAGGATGAGGAAGAGGATGACGCGGGGGAAGGGTGGAAGGGAGGGAGGGAGTGAGGGATAGAGGGATAAGGATGTGGTGGATGCTGGACGAGGAGGTGAATCCTTCCGCTGAGTGGAATCGAAATGATGGAAGAATTAAGAGGATTACTGCACAAAAAGAACTCAAGAGAGTGAGAGAAGACAGAGAACAGACCGTTCCTACATCCTCCTCATCCTCCCCCTCATCCTCCCCCTCATCCTCCCTCATTCTCTTCTGCAGCAGCAACCGCAACAGTACTTATCATGTGCTGCAGTCTTATATATATCTATATATCTATATATATACGTGCATATAGATGTTATATAGGTATGCATATAGTATATAATATATAATATATATTATAGACATACCTATATACACATATATATCTGCATTCATCTGACGTTAGTGAGACGTCGTTGAATATGTGATCATCAATGTATATAAAATGTATGTGCAGATGGAATAAATAGTTGCAATATTGGTCACTGTATATCAGGGGATATCAGCGGAAGAGAACAAGAAACGGGAGGTGAGAAGAGAAGGAGGGAGGTAGGGCGAGAGGGAGGGGAAGTGTAGGGTTGGATGATGAGGGTTGTGGGTAACTGGGTCACCACACACACACTAAGACAGGCACACAGCACAGACGAGAGGAGAAGGTAGATAGGAAAGAGTCAAAAGCAGGCAGACACAGAGAGACAGAGAAGCAGACCAAGTCACACAGAGAGCACTGGAGACATACAGTCACGAATAGAGACAGACAGACAGACACAGATAAACGAGAGAGAAAACACAGGCACACAAACAAAGAGAGAAGAAAGACTGAGACGGTGGCCAACGAGAGTCAAACGCACAGAGAAACGCAGAGGCACTTATTTGTACAGAGTACTACAGACGGATAGAAACAAGCAGATGCAGGAAGGCAGGCAGACAAACGGACAGACGGACAGAAGCCTCAGCGTTGTCAAGTGTTTACTTGGCACAAAAGCGAGAAAGGCTTCTCAGTTTTTTCTTCGACGCCGGGGAGGGAGAGGTGAATCGGGGGAGGGATGCGGTTGGTGGGAGGAGGGAAGAGGGACGGAGGCAGCAGCAGCAGCAACGCACAGGTCTATCAGAAGCGACCCTTGCCTCTCGGCCGCTAGTGGGCGCCTGCTTATCTGGGCGCCCCCTATCGCCGGTAAATTATTGCGCGAGCTAATAGAATGGGTTCCTAAACAGAAGCAGTTCCAAAGAGATCCAATGTCCATCAGACGCTGTTATGCGCTTCAGATAACCAGCCAGTCATTTAGCCAGCCAGCCACCCAGTCAGTAAGCCACCCAGCCAGTCATCCAGCCAACTATATCAGTCAGTCAGTCAGTCAGTCAGTCAGTCAGTCAGTCAGTCGTGGAAACAATCTGATGGCCATTTTTTACGTGAGAAAAAACTTATTCTGAAACGATTGTGGAAAGCTTGAGATGACGCAACGTGTGTAACAATGACGGTTCACTTATAACCAGATTCCACAAGCGACCAGAACTATAGCTGCAGTCGAAAGGATTCTATCAGTCTCCGGATATCCGAAAACACAAAACAATCTGACGATCTGACAGACGCATGGATTCAGACAGATCTCGCACGAAACATGAAAACTATACAGGACAGAGACACGTAAAAACAGAGACAGAAATAGGAGAGAAATAGGAGAGAAAAGAGAGACAGAGACAGACAGACAGAGAAGTAGAAGGTTGAGGATTTGAATCTCAACTGTCTCAACATAACTTCGTGGAGGGGTGACTCCAGCTCCGTCCTACGCTCCGATACACCCTCATCGCTACACCCAGTCTACTTTCGATGTATATCATTGTAGTAATGAATTTATTAAGCGCCACTATACAATGACAAACCATCAATCAATGGCACTGAGCAACAACGAATGAAGGAGTTGCTCGAGGTCACTACACAGTAACCGTCTCCAGGAGGCTCGATCCTGTGCCCTCCGCGTTACAAAACGAGCGCTGTAACCAATCGGCTGAAGTGTCCTGCGATAGACGTAAAATGTGCATTCAGTACTATCATGTTTGCCCCGAGTGACCGATCCCTCCAAGGAAGGTTCGGGGTGGCTGCTTCCTTATGGGAAGCAACAGAACACAAGGCTCGGTTTCGGGATCCGACTCCCGGTTGCCAGATGTACTAAGTCCTAAGGATGAACAGAACAGGGTTTCTTCCTTTACCAACAACATTCGTTCCTCTGGAACTACTGACATATATGATGGGCTCCCTACCTGCCGGCTGAGGTGCCTCGATAGGGTACTACGCAAGGCTGCCCGACTGGTGGGTCGCATCCCTAAGTTTGGTCGGTCTCGGGGTACATGCGGGATGTTCTCCACTGGCTCCCCTACCCGCAGCACATTGTCTACAGAGTCTCGGCTATGGTCCCGGGATGTATTGAGGGCCTGGCACCTCCACATCTGCGGGAGCTTTGCTGTTCCACTGTGGCCGTCCAGGCCGTGGCTCCCTTCCCTTGGCTGTGCAAGCGGAGCTCCTTGTCCCTCATGCGCAGACTACTATCCGGGAGACCCGTGCATTCTCTGTGGGTGACCCTATGACCTGGAATGGGATCCCCGTAGCAATGCAATTGATGCCAATAGGTCACCCAGCCCCACCCAGCCCTGTTCCTTTCTGGCCTTAAGACTGTTCTATTTGACCGGGGTTGGGCTGGGAGCGCTCCGGAGTAGCTAATCTTGAAGGGGCGCTATATAAACCACTGTAATAATAATAATAATAATAATAATAATAATAATAATAATAATAATAATAATAATAATAATAATAATAATAATAATAATAATAATAATCATAATAATAATAATAATAATAATAATAAATAAATAAATAAATAAATAATAATAATAATAATAATAATAATAAATTTTAATAATAATAAAACGATCGCTAACGATACAGCGGCCGAAGCAGAATATAGTAAATGTGTTTCAGATGATTAGGGCCATTCCGGACACTTTTTTACATAAAAAAATAATAATAATTAGTGTGATTACCAATCGTTTTCTGAGTTCATGGGACAGAGACTTCTATGTCTTTCCGCCCCATATATGCACACGTATATTGGCCAGTCTTTCCAACATGATACATTACACTCTGTGCGCTTAGGACTTTCGGCCACACACGTTTATTGGTCATGTAACACAACTTATGGAATAAGTTCTCTTATATCCAAGTTCTGTATTGGCTGTTAAGTAGATCAGCCTTCTTCGTATACCAGCGATGAAACAGACTTGCTTGGCAGCTCTCGACCAACACATTTACCATATTCTGCTTCGGCCTCTGTGTTGGAAGTTCTTATCTATCCCAGCTATAAATTCCGGTTCTTAGGATAGAGGTCCTTACGGAACACTGACAGTGTCAGTGAAGGTTCTCTCTCTATATAACCTTCGCCATTTGCACACAGAATTTCGTCCAGACCTGTACGCAGAAGGAGATTTGACCCTGCACTTCGGTCAATTCTCTGAGCTAGCTGTATGTTGTATGCAGTCTGTACGGACCGTGTCAACTCCTAACCTACCTGGGTAAACCTGTCCGGATGGCGGACATCGACATGTCGATAATTCTCTTCGTAAGTCTGTCTCAATATTCTCTCTGGTCGCGTTTGTGGGGGACTATTGTTGCCTGAAGACAACAAGAGTTCGCACCCTAAACACAGCCCGTCTGAAAAGGTTGCTGTGGCCGTTTCCTTCCCAAGTTTTACACAATCTCTTGTCTTCATGCTATCTAGAGTCAGTCTGCCTCGCGACCTCGTAACAGAATGGACTCAAATTCTGAAATTGAAAAGTTGAGGCACTGTGGTCACAGTATTGCGACTTCTCACTACGCGGAATGCAGACAGTCTTGCAGACTGCAACACTTAAAGCAGATTCAATTTCGATGGTGTCTACGCACAACTTCTATAATTCAGTCATCTGGAATTAGTTCGTCTTGCGATCTCGCAACCGGGTGGGTCGGTCCCCTGAAACCGGATCTTTGTGAGGCAATTCTTAACCAGAAATTGGATAATTCGGCTATAACTTTTTTGTCGAACGGTACTGGTGGGGTAAGCCTCCGTAGCGTGATTCCCTTGTTTCATACACACCTGCTTAACGTGTCCCTCAGAGCTTCACGCATCCTCTTTGACCTTCTCGGGAGCGCACCGAACAGTCTTCTTCTTAACGGCGATGAAAGCCTTGTTTCATGACGAATGGCACCTCAGCGTAAGCTTCGGTAGTGCTACCCTTATTTACACAGACCTGTCTCGCTTGCTTCCCCAAGTTTCGCTCAGCCTAACATCTTCCCACTATCGGGACTCGGACCGTCTCGCGATGTAATAACAGGATGAGCCCGAACCCTGTCGGATCAGCGAAGCCATCCCAAGAACCAGGCAGTGATTGTATCGACTATGACTCTCGAGGAGAAAACTGATAAGAATTTCCTGAACGCCCTCCTCTCGTCCGAATATATATTTTGTAATTCGCCCGAACCCAGACTTTCATTTGTATACATGTTATATTCGCCAGCAAGCGAATGCACCGTATTTATCATTAACCAAACAATACCAACACGAGATTTTTCGGATCGCGCATACGCAGAACGCACGATTCGTCTTTCTACGTATAAGGCAACGCAGAGGGCGGCAGCCCATCTAGTGAACCACATTTTTCGAGTTCTGTATCCCATAATGCGCTACGAACGACTCAATTGCTATCTTGCGAAACATCTACTCTCGCTCTTTCGCACGTAGCAAAAAGACTTACTACCAGAGTCGAATTTCTATAAGGGCGCCCCAAACTTAGGCTATTATAGGCCTAAAGCGACGGGCGGTATCTTCTTTTGATCAGCGGCGTCCGAAAGGGCAATTAATTATTGGACGGGGAGGCAAGAACTGAAAGAGTCCATTATTAAACTTAATTAATAAATAAATCACTAAAATATCAGAAGCAAAACGAAACAACATAAACGTTAAACTACTACGCAGTTTGGGTACGAAATTATTAATGAATTCTGTCCATGAGCCTTGGAGCCTGTCCGTCACGTGCACAAACAGATGCACACAGATGCAGGTGGACAAACAGACAGGCAGTGAGGCAGACACAAATACATAGACAGGCATTTACTAATATTAATAAGAGCTTAACGTGCCATACGTGAAAACTTCAATCACAGGCAATTAGTTTATTTTATGCAAGAAGTTCTGATCAGGCGTTCTGTACGCAATCTTCCCTATAAAGTTTTGTCTTCAAAGTAAAACAATGGAGCAATTCTGCTCTGGTTTGAATTCTTCCCGTACCGTCGCCACTCTGTTCTCCCACTGGCTTCGTACTCTCTCCCTCCTTTCCTTCTTCCATACTTCTCATCAACACTCCTACCCTCTTCCCATCCTTCCTGTTCTCACTTCCTCACCCTCCATCGTTTTCATCATCACACCTTTCCTTCTCCTATCTTTTCCATCCTCACTCCCTCCCTTCGTTCATCCTTTCCATCCATACTCCTTTACATCCCTATCTTTTCCTTCCTCACCCTTTCCCATCCTTCTATCTTTTCCATCCTTACTCCTTTCCTACTCCCATCCATCCCACCCTCACTCCTTCCATCCTCCCATCCCTCCCACCATCACTCCTCCCCTCCCACTATTTCCATCCTCATTCATTCCCTCCTCTCATTTTTTTGTTCTCATTCCTTCCCTCCTCCCATCCTTCCCAACCTCACTCCTTCACTCCTCCCATCGTTTCATCCTCACTCCAACCCTACTCTCACGATTTCATCCTCATTTCTACCATCCTCCCATCCTTTCCATCCTCATTCCTTCCCTCCTCCCATTCCATCCATCCTCATTTCTTCCCTCCTTTCATCCTTTCTATCCTCATCCCTTCGCCACTTTCATTCTTTCCGTCCTCAATTCTTTCCTCCTCCAATTCTTTCCATCCTCACTCCATCCCTCCTCTCATCCTTTCTATCCTCATTCCTTTCCTCCTTTCATCCTTTCTATCCTCATTCCTTTCCTCCTTTCATCCTTTCTATCCTCATTCCTTTCCTACTTTCCTCCTTTCTATCCTCATTCCTTCTTTCCTTTCCTCCTTTCATCCTTTCTATCCTCCTCCCAATCCTCCTTTCGTTCTTTCCATTCTCATTTCTTCTCTCATTTCATCCTTTCCATCCTCATTCCTTTCCTCCTTTCATCCTTTCCATCCTCCTCCCATTCCTCCTTTCATCCTTTCTATCCTCCTCCCATTCCTCCTTTCATCCTTTCTATCCTCCTCCCATTCCTCCTTTCATTCTTTCCATCCTCATTCCTTTCCACATTTCATCCTTTCTATCCTCCTCCTTTCCTCCTTTCATCCTTTCTATCCTCATTCCTTCCCTCCTGTCATCCTTTCTTTTTCATTCCTTCTCTCCTTTCCTCCTTTCTAACCTCATTCCTTCTCTCCTTTCATCCTTTCTATCCTCATTCCTTCTCTCCTTTCATCCTTTCTATCCTCATTCCTTTGCTCCTTTCTATCCTCCTCCCATTCTTCCTTTCATTCTTTCAAACCTCATTCCTTTCCTCATTTCATCTTTCTATCCTCATTCCTTTCCTCCTTTCTATCCTCCTCCCATTCCTCCTTTAATTCTTTTCATCCTCATTCCTTTCCTCCTTTCTAAACTCTTTCCTTCTCTCCTTTCATTCTTTCTATCCTCATTCCTTCCCTCATTTCATCCTTTCTATCCTCATTCCTTCCCTCCTTTAATCCTCTGTATCCTCATTCCTTTCCTCCTCCCGTCCTTTCTATCCTCATTCCTTCTCCCCTTTCATCCTTTCCATCCTCATTCCTTCCCTCATTTCATCCTTTCTATCCTCCTCCCTTTCCTCCTTTCATTCTTTCCATCCTCATTCCTTCCCTCCTGTCATCCTCTCTATCCTCATTCCTTTCCTCCTTTCTAACCCCATTCCTTCTCTCCTTTCATCCTTTCTATCCTCATTCCTTTCCTCCTTTCATCCTTTCTAACCTCATTCCTTCTCTCCTTTCATCCCTTCCATCCTCATTCCTTTCCTCCTTTCTATCCTCCTCCCATTCCTCCTTTCATTCTTTCCATCCTCATTCCTTCCCTCATTGAATCCTCTCTATCCTCCTCCCATTCCTCCTTTCATTCTTTCCATCCTCATTCCTTCCCTCATTTCATCCTTTCTATCCTGCTCCCATTCCTGCTTTCATTCTTGCCATCCTCATTCCTTTCCTCCTTTCATCCTTTCTATCCTCCTCCCATTCTTCCTTTCATTCTTTCCATCCTCATTCCTTTCCTCCTTTCATCCTTTCTATCCTCCTCTCATTCCTCCTTTCATTCTTTCCATCCTCATTCCTTCCCTCATTTCATCCTTTCTATGCTCCTCCCATTCCTCCTTTCATTCTTTCCATCCTCATGCCTTCCCTCATTTCATCTTTCTATCCTCCTCCCATTCCTCCTTTCATCCTTTCCATCCTCATTCCTTCCCTCCTGTCATCCTTTCTATCCTCCTCCCATTCCTCCTTTCATTCTTTCCATCCTCATTCCTTCCCTCATTGAATCCTCTCTATCCTCCTCCCATTCCTCCTTTCATCCTTTCTAACCTCATTCCTTCCCTCCTTTCGTCCTTTCTATCCTCCACCCATTCCCCTTTCATTCTTTCCATCCTCATTCCTTTCCTCCTTTCATCCTTTCTATCCTCCTCTCATTCCTCCTTTCATTCTTTCCATCCTCATTCCTTCCCACATTTCATCCTTTCTATCCTCCTCCTATTCCTCCTTTCATTCTTTCCATCCTCATTCATTTCCTCCTTTCATCCTTTCTATCCTCCTCCCATTCCTCCTTTCATTCTTTCCATCCTCATTCCTTCCCTCATTGAATCCTCTCTATCCTTCTCCCATTCCTCCTTTCATTCTTTCCATCCTCATTCCTTCCCTCATTTCATCCTTTCTATCCTGCTCCCATTCCTGCTTTCATTCTTTCCATCCTCATTCCTTTCCTCCTTTCATCCTTTCTATCCTCCTCCCATTCTTCCTTTCATTCTTTCCATCCTCATTCCTTTCCTCCTTTCATCCTTTCTATCCTCCTCTCATTCCTCCTTTTATTCTTTCCATCCTCATTCCTTCCCTCATTTCATCCTTTCTATGCTCCTCCCATTCCTCCTTTCATTCTTTCCATCCTCATGCCTTCCCTTATTTCATCCTTTCCATCCTCCTCCCATTCCTCCTTTCATTCTTTCCATCCTCATTCCTTTCCTCATTTCATCCTTTCTATCCTCCTCCCATTCCTCTTTTTATTCTTTCCATCCTCATTCCTTCCCTCATTTAATCCTTTCTGTCCTCCTCCCTTCCCTCTTCCCACCATTTCCATCTTCGTCCCTTAGTCACTCCCATCTTTTCCTTCTTCCCTCTTTCCCTCCGCCTCTACTGTCTGGCTCCGATCGAAACTACGACTTGAGTGACATCATCATCGTCGTCATCGTCGTTGTCTGTAGATGAATAAAATCTTTTGACCGACGACTACAACAGTCGACCACACCTTCCGTCATTAGCCGCGCGCACGGACATTGCGGTCAGCGCAAGGGATCGACCGCCGCACCAACGACCAGCCACACATACACATGGCCTGCACTTGGCTCCGTCGTCCGTCCATCAGTCCTTCCGTCCTTTCCATCGGTCAACCGGTGCACACGTGGTGCAGCGCCGTAATTAAAAGCGACAAGAGGAAGAGAAAGAAGCAGACGCCAGAGGACAAAGAGACAGAGAAACGAATACACAGACACACAGCCACAGTGAACTAATTATTTCGCCTGTAGCAGCAGACGACGACTACAGACCTATGCGCCAACGCTACGCAGCTAAGC
>OY744605.1:37949607-37972107 GCA_963556255.1 Allolobophora icterica
AGGATGCTTGTATGGGTTGGTCTATAGAAGGACTCTATTGTTTCTATCGATAAAGGATGATGGAAGTCGTTCGCGTCTTGCTCACTTCAAGGATTCCGCATGCAAACAGATCAACTGTACCGACCGTGTTTGCGTGTGCTCACTGGAGTGGACGGTTCCAACTCTGTAGCATCTCCCGATCACAAACGATTATGCAGCCCATGTTAGGAACGGTTTTCCACAGGCTCATATAGGAAAGCACTAGTCAAACATTTAGATATGTATACATTCATTCGGATGCATACCTACGTAAACACATAAGCATGCATGCATGGTTGCATACACACATACATAAATACATAAATGCATGTATACAAATGAGGAGACATACGGGTTATGCGCATCCGCACTTCAACCCTCAGCCCATCGTGCCTTCTTGTGTGCTGCAGGGCCGTCCTCATGAAACAGTCTGCCACTGCATCAGGTAGGCCTACTGCTGCATTTTACTTTGTTCAGCAGGCTTTTCCAAACTGTCTTAAATTGTCTTAGATCCGAAAGATCAAAGTTCTCAAACTGAGCTCAAACATCGGTTCGAGGGCCAGAAAACAGACGTACAAATAGCCTATATACGTAAATTAAACTCAGCAAAAAATGGTCGTGCGTGTTTTTAGAACAGTGATTGAATAACATAAAAAGTATACGCGCACACCCTCACACTGTCTGCTGAATGGTATTAGTTCCCAGAGTCAGTCACTAAGGAATTACCGACTGACTTGATGAGTTAGCGACTGACTTAGCGATCTAGTCGACTGTCCGTAGACGTGAAGCCAGCGCATTTTCAACGCTACGTTTGCCTTACAAACAGATGCCATTGCCTGACGTCATGCAACGTTACTTACACCAATTAGGCAGGGAGTAAGTAAAGAACTGGTGATCTGACATCGACTGATTGTTAGACTGCTAGTCTCTTGCGCGGTGACTCGTACCTTATAAGCAAGTGTTGCTTTTGTCCTCCTGCTGACGTCTTCATCAAAAATCGAAATTCGGAGACTGCGATGAAAACAATAAGCAAAATATTAACGTGAACGAAGTCGCTAGCAGTCGATAGCTTAGCGGCTGGTTTCGACTTGAGGGCTCAACGGAGGCGGCTGCAGCGAATGGCGGCGGTTCCGGGGACTAGATAGCATGCCTGCCCTCTGCCTGACACTCACTGAAAGGGAAGGACTGACGAACGTTTATCCATATTAAAGACAGCTTGAGTTCATGAAGTGCGCACAGTTGGCGATGAGATTGAATAGAAGAACGAAGAGCTGCGTATACAGATGATCTGAGCTGATCGTCTTATTATTCGCCTCGTCTTTTACCCGAATCATTTCTAACGGACGACTGGACATGAGCAATTGAACGAGAAGATGAGACTGTATAACCAAGTGAGCGCTCAAAGCTTTGGACGGCGACCGGCCACTTTCTCAACTGCCATCTACCGCTAACACATAGGTCCACCTCAATCCAACGCCATTAGGAAACCTCGTCCCAGCCCGACGTCTCACTTGTCTATAGGAAGGTCATGCACCGTCCAACTGACCTTGAGTTACCACAGAATGTCTAACCACAGGCGCCATTAGCTATTGTGTGTGTGTGTATGTGTGTATGTGTGTGGCTGTCTGTATCTCTCTCTCTCTCTCTCTCTCTCTCTCTCTCTCTCTCTCTCTCTCTCTCTCTCTCTCTCTCTCTCTCTCTCTCTCTCGCACCTTTTCTGTGTCCCTGTATATCGATGCCCACCCTAAAGCTGTATGTCACTTAATCACCTTATCAGCTGTCATTGTTTTCATCATGATCATCATCTTCATCGTCATCGTCATCATCATCATCATCATCATCATCATCATCATCATCATCATCATCATCATCATCATCATCATCATCATCATCATCATCATCATCATCATCATCATCATCATCATCATCATCATCATCATCATCATCATCATCATCAACAACAGCATCATTATAAGATTGCAATTTATCATAACGATGAGATACAGAGACCAATAGTGAACATACATACACGCATATACAGACAAAGAGACAAGCAGACAAAAAACAAACAGAGAAAACGGGGATCCAAAAAAGACCAGGAAAGAGAATGCTATTAGATGAGGCTGGAGAGAGAGAGAGAGAGAGAGAGAGAGAGAGAGAGAGAGAGAGAGAGAGAGAGAGAGAGAGAGAGAGAGAGAGAGAGAGAGACACACACACACACACACACACAGACAGACAGACAGACAGACAGACAGACAGAGAAACAGAGAGAGGGAGACAGACAGAACAGACAGACAGATAGACAGACAAACAGGCAGACAGACAGACAGACAGGCAAACAGACAGACAGCCAGAAACAGACAGACAGACAGACAGAGACAGCCAAAAAGAGAGAGAGACAGTCAGACAGAGACAGGCACAGAGAAACAGAGAAAGAGGGGGAAGGGGGATGGAAGGAAACGGAGAGGAAAGGAAGGCAAGGCAAGGCAAGGCAAGGGAATGGAAGGTAAGGGAAGGAATATCAAGGAAAGAGAAGGCAAGGAAAGAGAAGGGAAGGCACGGGGAAAAAGGGGAAGGCAAAGCAAGGGCATGGACGAGAAAGAAAGGCAATATAATGGAAAGGAAGGGAATGGAAGGAAATGGAAGGGAAGGGACTGAAGGGAAGGGAAGGCTGGAGCGAAACGAGTCAGTAGCCGGAGAGAAATGGATTCCTTTGCACTGTAATCGGTTTATCCGCTCGGCAGGAGAGAGACGACGACGACGAGAGGTCAGTGAGGGTGGAAGGGAAGGTAGGGAGACAAGACAGGAGGCAGGCATGGCAGACAAGCAGCGACGGAGGCAGCGACGAAGGTAGGTAACAGGAAAGGACAGAGACCGAAGCAAACGCAATGAACGCTGCAACAAGGACGGCAAAACAAAAGGAGTGATGTGCTGGTTCACACTCGCCTGACCTCTGCCTCCCTCCCTGCCTCCTCCTCTGCCTCCCTCCTGCCTCCCTCTCTGCCTCCCATTCCAACCATCGCAAGACTTTATTAACGATAGGCAAACACGAGATCAAACAATTGATCCTCCGGCTCTCAAACTCTGTCGCCGGCAGATCATGATCATCCGAGAGCCAACGTGCCGCCTCCTCCTCGATCCTCCGGCCATCGATCTCTCCCGATTTATCGATCGATTGATAATCGGCTCCGTCACTATAGCAACGCCACAGTCCCTGCTGCAGCACCAACGTCTGCCTCAGCAACCGCGCAGTAGCCGCCGTTGGACAGGAGGAGGATGGGAGAAAGAGGAGCAGAAGCACGACTGGAAGGATGAAGAGGAGGATGAGGAGTAGCAGAGTAAGAAAAGGAGGAGGAATAGAAATAGGATGAGAAGAAAAAGGATGAAAAATAGGAAAGAATGAACACAAGTATACAAGGAAGTGTATGAGGCCGAACAGGAAGAGAAGTAAAAAGAATGGGAGTATGGGAAGAGGAAGAGTATGGCGAAGATAAGGAGTAGGAGTATAAAAACAGCACAGAGAGAGAGAGAGAGTCGAGGAAGATGGGGATTGGGGAGGCATAGGAGGAAGAAGAGGAGGAGGATAAGCAAGAGAGCAGCAGCAGAAACAGCAGCGCACCCTTCATGAAGGAAGTTAAGATAAACAAATAAAGATGACTGAAGCGACGGTAAGTAACAAGGAGACCGGCTAAGAAACACTGCAGTCAAATAGTATAAGGTTAAATTTACAGTTAACATGTCCTGTTTACACGACTCTATAGAAATTCCTAAGAAGCGTTCTCTCCCGATCGAAGAATCATTTGGCCAGGCAGACCAGCAAAGGAAGGAAGACAGAGTGGCAGCCAAGCAGCGTGGTAATGTTAGGAGTAAAGCATAAGGTACAGGATGCGGCAGTGAAGACAGGTTCAAGGTATCGTAGGTCAATGTCCGGTCAGGTGAAGATAAGAAGAAGGAGTAGGATCATGTAAGGTATACATTAAGATCATGTGAGATAAATGGGGCGGGGAGGGGACGCGGATTAGTGTGGTCCAAAAAAATAAAGTTCAAGCTAGAAACCAGGCCACCCTCTCAGTTTTTAACACCTGTCAATAGTATTATTGAGACAAAATTTCAGCTTCTTATTCCAACTGGAAGATGGTGCTCAATGACAAATAAATATTACCATATAGTAGTATTTGCTGTAAATCTCGATGCCGTATAACTTGGTCAACATTTATCATGGAGATGAGCTTGAAATAGTTTATGTTGTGTTATAAGACTTACTTACTTACTGGTACTTGAAACAAAAAAGTGTCCAGTTCTTGTTGAAGGTCATGGTGCCTACTTCCTGTGTTTAGGGCTGACATGTTTTCAGAAGTGAATTTTTACATTACAATTGCTGCAGTGCTTGGCTGTGATCCTTCTGCCCTGCCACTTTCGCGTAACAGAGTGCGTACGAAAGCCAGGATAGAGCATGCTGAAGCTGTAAGATCTGAATTTGTACCAGATTAGCCACTGGTACTACACTGGGTTGGGTAAACCCTGCCTAAGATCTTTGGAGCAGGAAATGTAGACCACCTGCCAGTGCTGATTTCAGGTGGTGGTGTGGATAAGCTCCTTTTTGTGCCCAAATTAGCCTTTGGGACAGAATACAATGAATTCATGGTCGTTCATATTCTTCAGAAGTTGTGAAAGCTCACAGTTGACAAGGTTCAAGCCTTGAGCTTTGATACAATGTCTGTCAACACTGGGTATTTAAACGGATTGTGTGTTCTGCTGGAAGACAAATAAGCTGAGAGTTCTTGTGGTTGGCCTGCCGTCATCATGTAATGGAATTGATTTTAGCCAAAGTATTCACCTTGTGCTGCAGTCCACCTGTTCTCCATAAATTCCAATCTTCAAAATATTTAAAGCTGCTGGAAGGTGTGACATGACATTGTGTCAACTTCCGAGGACTGGAAGTCATATCCGGCACTGCAGCCCCCCATGAAACAGCGTCAGTTTTCTCAAGCAGTTTGCTGAAAGAAAGTCAGATTCAGAGATCAGAGACAACAGTACTACCAAGAGCTCATTGAGCTGACAGTGGTTGTCCTTTGAAGTCAGTCTTCAATAATTCACTGGAGAGCCCTGGGCCAATTCACCATTCACATTGGATGGCCACGTTACTGTATGCAATCAAAATCTACATTTTTCGCGATCAACCTGATCTATTCACGAAGAAACTCAGATTCATTGATTTTTTAACTTTGGTGCCCTGTATTACGTAAAGGCTTGGACAAAGACCCACTTGCTGCTGAAGCTCCAGAACAAGATCTGTCACTTTGGATTGGTCTAGGACAATATGATTCTATTGACTGTTAGGTTAGCGTTGCTACCAGGAAGGTCCTAGAAAACCACTTGTGGTACCTTTCAGATGAGGCGGCAATGTTCTCAGACCAACTTCCCATAACAGATAATATGAAGATTGTCGACAGAATGACTGCCAGACCAACTTCCTGTAAGAGATAAAATGAAGATTGTCGACAGAATGACTGCAAAGCCTGGTGAAGGGAGGTGAGAAGTGATGCTAAGGTACTGAAGGAGGGTTTTCTGGGTGATTTTACAACCCAGTGAGCACTGACACTACTGTCACACCTAAAGATGAGTGATTTTTTTTACACTTCAACCAGAGAAATGGATCGAGAATAAGGATTATAAGCAAGGTAGATAGATAATTCAGCAGTTGAGAGTGGTGAATGACGCGGCTGAGAGGGTGTGAAGTTGTTCGAGGAATTCTACTGACTCATCACCACTGATGAAGAAGAAAAGCACTTTCTTCTCCAAGTGCTCGAGGCAAATATGAAAGCTGTTCTCACTCACACAACAAAGAAGACTGCTGTTGACGCAGTGCTTGCAAAACCTTGCAGTTTCTAGAGTCAAATACTGTAACAGGTGTTGAAATTATAAAACAAGAACAATCGACATTCGATTTTCATGGACTGGACGATGTTATTGACATTTTTGGACATTTGCAATTCATTAAACCTTCTGAAATTCTACAGTTCCATCTGTCTAACTGTTCTTGTATTACATATGTTGTCAAATTACAGTAATATTTGATCTATCTTGAAATAAAATGCATTTGTATGCCAACACCCTCATTTCTGCAATTAATGTCTATTTATCGGTATATATGACAAAGTAACATAGTCCGTGAGCATCGTCTTCCAATTGGAATTGGAAGCTGAAATTTTGTCTCAATAATACTATTGATAGGTGTAAAAAACTGCGAGGGTGGCCTGGTTTCTAGCTTGAACTTTATTTTTTACCATGGGTCTGTGGACCACCCTAACGCGGATGAGTCATCGCCTATTGTCTGCACTAGTAATGGTTGTACTTACACTACTTCCTTTCACGAAATCTATAAACAACCGCATCCTATCGTTCTCCTCAGTTAATCAAACTCCTATTTCGAACTCTACAGTATAGCATACTGGATAATTCTGACTCATCCACTGCCCGTACTCTGGTAGTGCCAGTCCCAAGCCTCCAAACAGGAGGACGACGCTAATCATCTGTTACAACACAGCGTTTGTTAAACAGCTACCCTGGCTAGTTTTAAGTTTTAACGTATACCGCACCATTGATCACGTCTTTACAGCTTTACATATATTTTTGGGTCCGCAGAGCCGACAACTGTGGGCGGGTGGGTTGAGATGTACGTGCGTCGGTGTGTGTGTGTGTGTGTGTGCGTGTGCGTGCGTGCGTGCGTGCGTGCGTGCGTGCGTGCGTGCGTGTGTGTGTGTGTGTGTGTGTGTGTGTGTGTGTGTGTGTGTGTGTGTGTGTGTGTTCCTCAGAAGTGTTTATATCTCATTCACCTGAACTCTGCCCCAAGGCAGAGCATAGATAGGTCAAAGGTCGTTGGTCAGTCGCATCCTATCTCGTCAGTCTGGGAATTTATCAGAGATCGCTTGGATGACGTAGCACTTAACTGCAATTTAAAAGGAGATCCTCCTGCAAGATTGGGTAATTCGAGAGCTCTTTTCAATCTCGCTCTTCTTTCGTCACGTGGAAATTGGTTATCAGATTGGTAAGATCTTGGGAATTTCTTACTGGCTGGCCATATGTGGCAGCTTCGTACCTCGCACAGTTGCAGCAAAGACCAGTTCGTCGACGAGACGATGAGGTCAAGGTCAATCAACGACAGAACCGACGCCATCTTTAACGCAGCTGGTATTGTCACGAGTCATGCAATTCAACCACAATAACGCCAATTTCTCTGTCTCTGTCTGTCTTTCTCTGACTGTCTCTGTCTGTCTGTCTCTGTCAGTCTGTCTGCCTGTCTGTCTGTTTGTCTCTTGTCTGTCTGTATGTATGTATGTATGTATGTATGTATGTATGTGTCAACCCAATCCTTCCGTTGACAATCCTTCTTGCTTAAATCCTTGTTCTCTTCGTACTTAACGCCTATTTAACGTTCACCTTTTGAACACTAATTCTACGTATAAGTATAACCTGAATTAATCAGCAACACAGTTTAATATCTTCTAGTTTAATAAGAAACAAACAGACAGAACTCAATTCGATTACAACTCAACTAGTCAGCCACACTACTACAGCGAACATCGAATTCAAACTTCTCCAGTCAGCATAATTCTTCGCGCCCCTTGACACACCTGTCTTCTGTGCGCATAAGCGAACTCTAATAATATACATATAGCGCGCCGCTGCCGATATCGGCCGGCCGCGCGTGTCACTAAGACTAAACGTTATACATCTATCATATATACATATACACGTGAAACTAAAGTAAGCGCACTAAATATATACGCTAAATATCTCGCACTGCAAAACTGTACACAAAACTCAGTTCACATTACCTCCTTCCTTTTTCTGGAATTGAGCAAATTAAATTTCAAAATTTGCGAAATTACCAAAATACATGAAACATATATATATCTAACTAATCAATAAACAGTCTTACGATTACTTATAACCTTGACAAACAATCAGCAATAATATTCAATCTGCCCTTCTTGTACTTCACCTCAACATCAAAAGTTTGTAAGGCTAACGCCCAACGCACAAGTTTAGCAGACTTAGACATTGACTCAGTCAAATATGTAAGAGGATTGTGATCAGTAAAAATGAAAATTTTTGATCCAATTATAATTTCTTTTAACTTGTTTAGAGCCCAAACAATAGCATAGGCTTCCTTTTCCACAGTAGCCCATCTCTTCTGGGTATCAGTTAATTTTTGACTGATAAATGACACAGGGCGTTCTATTCCCTTGTCGTCCATCTGTGTTAAAACAGCACCGACTGCAAAGTCACTACTATCGCAGTACAAATTGAATGGTTTTCCCACTTCAAAAACATATAACACTACTTTGGATCGCACAGCCTCTTTAAGTAAATCAAATGCTTGCTGATGTTCAACAGTCCAATCAATCTTATCAGAAACACGTTTACTAGTTAAATCAGATAGCGGTTTCGCAATCTGTGCAAAGTCCTTAATAAACTGTCTGTAATAATTAAAAAATCCAAGCAGTTGCTTAACTTGCTTCTTAGTTTCTGGGATCTTCAAATTACTCAAACTTTCAATTCTGTCTGGATTCATCTTTATCTTACCAGACCCAACCACATGACTGATAAACCTTACCTCACTCTTACCAAATATGCATTTTTTCAAATTCAAAGTAACGTTATGCAATCTCATTTGCATCAAAAATGCATCTAGATGCTGCAAGTGAACTTTCCAACTGTCAGAATGCACAGCAATGTCATCAACATACGGTTCTGCAAAGTCACTTATAGGCTGTAAAACTAAATTTATCGCCTTAACAAAAGTTCGTCCAGAATTTATCATTCCAAAAGGAACACGAGTAAATTCATACAGTCCATTATGTGTTACAAAAGCTGTCTTCCATTGATCAGATTGTTTTACAGGACAAGTCCAATAAGCACTTCGACAGTCCAAAATGGAAATCACATTAGACTTTCCAACTTTGTTCAAAACGTCTCTGACAATCGGCATAGGATATTTACAATCCACTGTGAATGAGTTAATGTATCTGTAGTCACAGGCAAGTCTTAAAGATCCGTCTTTCTTTTTAACAATAACCAAAGGGCTTGCCATTCTGCTCGATGATGGTTTGATAATGTTTGTTTTTAACATTTCTTTGATCTGACGTTCCACTTCTGATCGATAAATCAAAGGAATTCGATATGCTGCAAATTCCTTTTCACGAAATCCTGGTTTTAGTTCAATTTCATGTTCAACCAATGTACATAATCCGGGTTTTTCTGAAAATCTATCACAGTATTTGTTCAAGACTTTCAACAACTGTTCTTGCTGAGTTACTGTCAAATGGCTAATTTGTTCAGGATCGAGGTTAAGTGAATTCTTGTCATCTTGAACCTCATTCCTCATTGGTAATTCAACCACTGAACCAAAATCTTCATCTTCTTCAACGATTAGACCACAACTTAATGCTCGAGTAACATATTTTCTGATCTTGTTGGCGTGAATTATTTTTCGACCATTTTCACCCATATCGACTAAATAAGAGTACTTTGATCTTCGATGTATGATCGTACATGGACCATGCCATCGAGAAATAAGTTTGTTTGTTGACGTTGGATACAAAACTATGACTTTCTCACCAGCTTCAAATTCTTTGTGCTTTGCTCTCTTGTTATACTGATTCGTGTATTGTAATTGCTTTTCTCGAGAGTAGGATTCTGCAAACAATAATGCTTTCTCCA
This sequence comes from Allolobophora icterica, assembly GCA_963556255.1. Classification (NCBI taxonomy): domain Eukaryota; kingdom Metazoa; phylum Annelida; class Clitellata; order Crassiclitellata; family Lumbricidae; genus Allolobophora; species Allolobophora icterica. The sequence goes on from OY744605.1 coordinate 37,959,352, forward strand.
TATTTTCTTTGAGTTCTTTTAAATACTTTTCTGGTTTAACTCCAACATGAGGTGGTAAGTTTATTTCTCTAGTCCAACTCTCTTTTAATATTGCCAATGGTCCTCTCGGAATTTTCCCATAGACAAGCATATATGGTGATACTCCAGTAGTTGCATTCGGCACTTCTCGTAATGCCCACACTGTGAAAGGAATTATCTTGTGCCATTTCCTCGGGTTGTCTATTATCACATGATGGATCATCTTTTTAAATGTCTGATTCCATCTCTCTACTAATCCAGCAGCCTCTGGGTGTCCTGGTGTGTCGAATCGTGGACTACAGCCCATTAAATTGAGAAATTCTCTTGTCAAACTGGCTGTGAAGTTCGTTCCTTGGTCACTTGTAATCACGGACGGCACACCAACGTTCATGAACAGTTCCGTCAACGCTTCACACACAGCCTTCGCTGTCAGCGATTTCAATAAGAAGATTGTAGGCCATCTGGTGCACGAGTCCACAATGCATAAACAATACTTGTGACCTGCAGCAGATACTGGATCGATCGGGCCAACGAGGTCCATCGTCATTCTCTTGAAGGCGACCTCTTCTCTTGAGACTGGAGTGATAGGCACTCTATCCATCACCAGACTCCTTGCCTTTAATTGACACTTCTCACAAGACTTACAAAATTTCACAATGTCTCTTCTCATCTTTGGCCATACAAAAGATAATTTTATTCGTTCTCTTGTTTTCTCTTCTCCTAGATGTCCTCCAAATACCGATTCATGCGCCAATTCCATCACTTTAATTCGTCTCTCTTTTGGTAACACTAGTTGATATATCGTCTGGTCTAATATCTGATATTTCTTATGCAATAAACCGTTGATCACACAGAATTCAGATTCTTTCTCTTGTGCTAACTTCCACCACGGCTTCAACGATTCATCCTTTCTCTGTTGCTCTTCGAACTTCTTCGAATCAGCAATCTGCACCTTTTGTTCTTCATCCATCTCTTCATCTCTATACAAGTCTCCTATCCCCACATCACATTCATTGTCTTCTTCAGTTTCATTTAATGTGCCATTCTCGCATGCAGCCATCTCTTGCTCATTCATCTCTGATGTTACACCATCTCGCGATAAGCTTCGTTGCTTATTACTCTCGTTTTCCTCATCACTTGAACTTTCAGTTTCACTCTTCTCATCAACATCTACCATTTCCTGTTTCCGACTCTGCGCTCTCGTCATTACATTTGCTTGTACACTCACATCTCCTTGTATCGTTTTAACTTTCATCTGTGGTACGGCTTTTAATTCGGCAATTATCTCTGGATGCAACAAGAATCTTTCTGTACTGCCCATCTTTGCAATACTAGCACACATCAAGGTGACATAAGGTGTAAGTGAACACTGGATTTTACGCGGAAATCCCTCTTCTTCCACGTCACTACCACACAGTCTAACATCGACTTTCACTAACTTCGCAGGAATGGCATCTCCTGCCACACATTGCAAATTCACTTTTCCAATTTGTTCCACCTTCATGCCTTCCAGTAATTCTTCACTAATCACCGGAATCTCTGCACCCGAGTCGCTCAGTGCTTTGACTTTCACTGGCTCTTTACCGTCTACTGCACGAATTTCAACCTCGACATATTGCAAGAACGATTTCTTCAATATTCGATTGTCATCTTTTCCTATGACTTCTCTCTGAATTTCAGCATCCAATAGAATTTCTTTTTGAATACCACATTTCATTACTGACTTTACTTCAGTCTCTTGGTTTTCTTGACCCGTGGTTTGATTACCTGTATCACTAACCACTTGAATCAAATTCACCCTTGTGTGTTCTTGATTTCTGCTAGAACTAGCTGCTGCCACTGGAACTGGACAAAATTTAACCAAATGTTTGTCTGAACCACAGTTGTGACAACGCTTCACAACCATGCCTCGTTGTTCATTTCCTTCATATCTCTTATACTGCGTAAACGATGTGTTGCCTTCCCTCTTGGCAAACGGCGCTGACGATTTGTTAAATCCCTGACGACCAAACGTCACTTCTCTGGTCTCATTGGGTACAGGGACACTAGCCTTGACTTCTTTACCAATAAACTGATTCCCTGTTCCTGGATTACTTTTCCATTTTCCACTCTGGCTTTGGTTTACAGAACGTTGAGAAGGATAACTGTTTATATTTGGGATCGCAAACCCAATTCGATTGTTTACATGAATGTCTGCTAAGTCTGCCACTGCACTAGCTTGGAGACAGTCAGTTCCTTCCTTCGACAATACAAACTGTAGTGGACCTGGCGGTAAACATTCTTTTAGCTTATCCGCTACCAGCAAATCAAAGAGCGTATCATACTCTCTGTTCACGTTTCGACTTCTCACGTAATAGTTTAGCAAGTTCTTCAGTCTTGCCGTAAACATCGTATAAGTCTCTTCTGTCGTCTTCTTAGCATCCACAAATCTGGCTCTGTATTCTCTCGAAGTCAATTTAAATTATTTTAATAAGTGCTGCTTGACTCTATCATAATTGTCTAGATCATCGTATGACAATCTATTCAGAACGGTTCGAGCTTTCGGCGTCATCAATGGTAGTAATAATTTCACCCAAAACGGCTTTTCCACAGCAAAACTACGAAACGCGTTCTCGACTGTTTCAAAATATAATGGCACCTCCATCATATCAGTTGGCATTTGAGGCAATACATGCTTCATTGCATCACCTATTTTCTTAATTTTTGACACCAAAGTTTCACTTTCTTGCTGCTTCCTTCTTTCTGCTTCCCGTTCTTCTCTCATTTGTGTTTCTTTCAATGTCAATTTTGATTTCTCCAGTTTCAGACGTTCTTGTCTTTCTGCCTCTGCCTTTTCCAAACTTTCTTTCTGAAATTTGAGTTCTTCCTGTCTGATCTGTTCTGCACGTTCCAACTCTAACGTTCGTGCTTTTTCTTTTTCTTCTTCACGCATTCTCTTTGCTTCAATCTGTTGCTGACGAACCTCTTCATCACTTTTTCTAGCTTTTTCAAATTCAATCATCTGCTCCAATCTTCTTCTTTCAGCATCTTCCCTATCTCTTTTCAACTGTTCTAACTGAATCTCAAACTGATTCTTTTGCAATTCAAGTTCTGCCTTACGCACTTGTTCTGCTTTATCTTCTCTCTCTCTTTGCAGACGCAATTCCTCTTGCCTTGCAAGTTCCGCTTTCTCTTCTTTCTCTCTCTGCAAGCGCAATTCTTCTTGCCTTGCAAGTTCCGCTTTCTCTTCTTTCTCTCTCTGCAAGCGCAATTCGTCTTGTCTTACACGTTCTGCTTCTTGTCTCAACTCTTTCTCTTCTTGTCTTCGTCTATCTTCTCTTTCTTTCTCTTCTTGTCTCAGTTCTTTCTCTTCTTGTCTCCGTTTCTCCTCTCTTTCTTTCTCTTCTTGTCTCCGTTTCTCCTCCCTATCTTCTTTCATCATCATCCACTGCATCAACATCTCCATAGACATAGGCGCAGGAGGTTTTTCAATAGCCTTTTCTACGGCACCGCCAACGGCACCTTCTTCTTCGACTTCTTCTTTAACCCACACTTCAGCGAGTTCATGTATCATGTCACCACGTGACATACCTTCTAATTGTTCTTCCTTAAAACCGGCTTTCAACAAACGCTGTTTTAGCCTTTCCGTAGACATCTTCTTAATATCTGCTTGTCTTTCAGCACTTAGTTTCTCCATCTTACTTGTTTACTTTGGTGATTTCTCTTTTCAAAGAAGTCACGGTTTTTCTTGTTGTGTGAATCGATAAACAAACGGGATTTCTTTTATATTTGTTCGTGGAAAACAACGAAATTTTTATACCGTTTCTCGTGTTCCACCGTCGTTGATATCGTAAACTCGTCACACAGCACACAACGCGTAAATTCTTCTAACACCGTTGTAAATTCTTCAATCACCTTCGTAGATTCTTCTATCGCCTTCGAAGAGGTGATAACGTGAATTTTTATCCACTGTGAGTTTATATCCACCGTGAGTATTTATTCCACCGTGAGTATTTATTCCACCGTGAGTATTTATTCCACCGTGAGTATTTATCCACACCGACGCTGTTCCACCGTGAGTTTTTATCCACACCGACGCTGCCACCAATAATGTCAACCCAATCCTTCCGTTGACAATCCTTCTTGCTTAAATCCTTGTTCTCTTCGTACTTAACGCCTATTTAACGTTCACCTTTTGAACACTAATTCTACGTATAAGTATAACCTGAATTAATCAGCAACACAGTTTAATATCTTCTAGTTTAATAAGAAACAAACAGACAGAACTCAATTCGATTACAACTCAACTAGTCAGCCACACTACTACAGCGAACATCGAATTCAAACTTCTCCAGTCAGCATAATTCTTCGCGCCCCTTGACACACCTGTCTTCTGTGCGCATAAGCGAACTCTAATAATATACATATAGCGCGCCGCTGCCGATATCGGCCGGCCGCGCGTGTCACTAAGACTAAACGTTATACATCTATCATATATACATATACACGTGAAACTAAAGTAAGCGCACTAAATATATACGCTAAATATCTCGCACTGCAAAACTGTACACAAAACTCAGTTCACAGTATGTATGTATGTATGTATGTATGTATGTATGTATGTATGTATGTCTGTCTGTCTGTCTGTCTGTCTGTCTGTCTGTCTGTCTGTCTGTCTGTCTCTCTGTAAAACACTGTACCGATCGACCTCTTAAACACGTCTGTCTGTCTGTCTGTCGGTCTGTCTCTCTCTGTCATAGTGTATATACATAGATATTCCACCATTGTCCATCCGACCTCCATCCCTCTTCCCTTCGTCTCAGTCCCTGTCTTCCATTCTTCGTATCCTTGTCACTCACTTCTTGTCTTCGTGTCTCCTTCTTTCACTCCTGATCTTCCACCTCACCATCTGTGTCGCGAGGCTCTTCTGCATATATACGCACATGAAATTGTACCTTCACAGACACAATATATTTGCATATATACATATAAGCGAATATATATATATATATTATAAATATTTATGTATTGTCTCTGCTGTTGCCTCTTCTCCGACCTCTGCTTCCGATTACTGTCCCGCTGTAGCAGTTAAAACTAAAGCCGTCCAGAGGAGACTTTATTAGCCATCGTGGAGAGGGCAGACAGCCTCCACTTACACGAGCCTCTCCTCCCCTTCTTTCTCCCCTTCTTCCAACCCTTCCCCGTGGCTGGAGCCGAAATTCACCCGCACCAGAACTCTGCCAAACCTCGATAAGTGTGGAGGGTAACGCTAATCGTTTTCGTTATGACACGACGTCGTTAAGCTACTTACCTACCTACCTGCCAACTTCGTTAAATGGAACCAGTAAAATCACACGGGGTTGAGTACGTTTAGCACCATCGTACAACTGGTGTTTAGCGCTTAGCTTAAAAGTATCCGACAGCTTTTCGTTAGCATTTATAATTGGTGACTATTCTTACCCAGCTAGGTGCAGTTTGATTGTTGCCTGTTAAACATAGACCCATTTCAATTCCTAATATCGCGTAACAGACCAGTCTGATGACAGATGTCAATCAGCAGATGGCGCAGTTGAAGCAAAAGAGGGAGGGAGGCAGAAAGGAGACGAGGCGGCGATGGAGGGAGGGAGAAGGCAGGGCCTTGTGTGTTATCTCCCGTGTTCGCCAGTGCAAGCCAGGCCCGTCAAAGATCCGTCAAATAACTGTACCGATCGACCCCATAAACACGTCAATCAAACGGAAGGTCTTGTCTTCGGTTGAGAACAACGTTCGCAAGCAAGGCCTTCAGCAAAGCCGTTGAATATCAACTCCTAATAATGGCCTCCGTTTATACGTAAGTGAATAATATAGGCGTACAGTGGTAGTATATTTGACGGTGACGGCAGCGGAGAGAACGAACTCATTAATCATTCAAATGAAATCGATTCGTCATGACATGCGCACTGCTCAGCATGTCAGCAGCACAAGGCTCGTAGTCGGTGGGGGCTCTAGACATGTGCGTCTCGAAGATGTATGTATGCCATCCATCTATGCTTTTCCCCCCGACTACATGCGCGTGTTCACGTGTTTCGTTGCAACGATAGGACGTGTAGGCCTTAAGTTTTAGGCCTTTTGTGGAGTCTACAAGGCCTTTAACGTGCATTTGTGTTTTTACGGAATTGTTTGAATGTACGCAACATCTGGAACACAAATTTTAACCTCTGTAAGTGTGGGTAATGATGTTCTGCCTCTGTCTCTGTCTCCGTCTCTGTCTCTCTCTCACGTACACACACTTTCTGTCTGTCTGTCTCTCTCTCTATAAATATGTGTCATAATGTGTGTATGTGTGTGTGTGTGTGTGTGTGTAGGTGTGTGTGTGTGTGTGTGTGTGTGTGTGCGTGTGTGTGTGTGTGTGTGTGTGTAGGTGTAGGTGTGGGTGTATTATGTCTTTTTCTCAGCACTCAGTATATGTTAAATAAACGAATATAGGCCTAAGTGTATATAAACGTGTTATACAAGGTCTTTGAAAATAGGTCATTTGGTCCGATGTGCAAACACGGGTGCCACACAGAGATATAGATAATAGACATACTGACAGACAGAGACAGACAGACAGACATGCAGAGGCAGACAGACGGAGTTGATGAGCTGCATAACAGAGACTTTGTTCCATGCTTGTTTGCCGCAATCCATTCCTCTGAAATCATTCGTCAGGATATTTGCATAAATATACTGTGAAAATGGGGCGAAAGACTTGAAGGACAGATCAACACACACAGAGATGGAGAGGACTGTTGAAGAGGGTGTTACCCAGATGCAAGCAGACATATAAAAGGTCATGTATAGCAGGGGTTCTCAAACTTTATTTTTATTGTACCCCCAGGTAAAAAAATCGAGTGTTGGCGTACCCCCAGCAAAAATTCTTCTTCGACGGCGTGTTCATGTTCATATCTAACACACACCATCAATTGAGCAAAGTTTGTAACATCTGTACTCTCATCTAACTGAATCGCAAAATTTTGCTTTGCTTGATCCTATGGATGAGGATTTCCTTTACTCCAGAAGCTAAATCTTGAGTGAGTCGTGGAAACAATGCTTCGACAAAGGAACAATGTCCAGTTTTTTGCAGCATTTTGTCCCAGCAGACAAGTCACAATATCTTTGGCAGCAGGTAATATTAGACTCTCCCCAATCGTGTGTGGTTTCCCTGCTTGACCAAAAAAGATGCTTCTAATGCTTGTGAGATAGCTTCAGTAAACGATTTTAAACTTTTCTCACTTTGTAGCATTTCCATTTTCTTCGTTTAAAAACTTCAAGTGGTTTACTTTGAAGAAGTAGATGTTTTGTATTGAAATGTCGCTGAAGTAGAAAAGGTTTCATTGGATTATTTGACAGTTTTTCACTGCAGATGACACATTGAGGTTTCGGTTCATTTTCATCACCACACCACTTAATTCCAAAGGATAAATAACTCTCGTCATACCGTCTAACCTTATGCTGCGTGCCAGTGCCGTGGTCCTCATTTAGGGTCTACTCTGGCGTCTGGAGTGTCAGTCTCGGTAGATTCAATGCTAACGGTGGCGTTGAGAGGTTCTGGCTTTCTCTTAAGCGATTGTTTTTTCCGCCATTTATCCATTGTTGGTTTTAAAATAATAATACTTCTATGCAGTGTTGTAGTTACTTGTATAATAATTATTTGTTGTGAAAATTTAAAAGACGCGGCTGTGACGTTTCAACATTAAAAATATAAGCCTACCATAGACTCATCAAAGAAAATGGGCATTAACTCAAATAAAATTTAAACTTTTAAGAAACGGAAGCGCATGGATCGAGGAAGTAGAATAGCTAATGAAAGAAACATATGGGCATAAACTCTTAGCAAATTTAAACTAAAAGAAGCGTGTGGTGGACGTAGAATAGTGACTTCAATAGTCAATAGCTAATCAAAGAAACATGGGAATAAACTCATAGAAAATTTATTTTTTTCAAATATTTCGCGTACCCCTTAGCGACACCTGGCTAGCCTAGGGGTACGCGTACCACCGTTTGAGAACCCCTGATGTATAGTATGCCCTAAAGCATCCTCAATGTTCGAAGGAATACCATGATTATAGTCATGTGTAACTGTGGAGCTTTACTATACAGAGTATACGAGGTTAACGTGCTGGACTGTCAGTCGAGAGGTCGTGGGTTAAAATTACTGACCATACACTGTTGGTGGAAAAATGAGACGGTGAGGGAGAGGACTGGCCACACGCCCTCATATGCCGAGTCTAAGAAAATGAAGTCGTTTATTATCCACGCATGCACCGAGACACACCGCCCTCATATGCCGAGGCTAAGAAAATTAAGTCGTTAACACTTCATACCCATGGTTGCCTCAGGGCTAGCTTAAGGGACTGCTCTTCTATACTTCTTTGCTGCGACAGCCATGGCCGTCGAAGCAGGTTAAGGAGTGGCAGTGACACTGGCGAACGGAGAAGATCCGGAAGTTCTGAAAGTCAGAAGTGAAGTGAGCTGGCTTGTTCTTTATGTAGGCAAAAATGTCGACGATTTTTTCTCGATACTTTGTCGTCGATATTTCGTCAGCCCACGGTCAGTCCCCCCTCAATTTCTGAGGATATTTTTAGATCCTCGCGGTTTCGTTTTACCAAGTCATCGCTCCCACACCCCATGCATACCTTCCGTTATATGAATCCCCTTCACATTTCCTTACCAACAGATGTTTGCTCATCTGGAAAATTGACAAAAAATTTCTACCCTTAGGGTAAACAGTGAGGCCCCCATCTTTTCAAGAACATGCATGGTCTCGGCCTCTGTGTCGACGCCTTTGCATGCAGTCTCTACATGCCGTAAGTCCGCGGATGCATGCACGGGCTGTATATTATTAATAGCAGCATCTTTCTGCGTATATGTATATATATACACATGCATAATGTACATGTATATATATAATATATATATATATATATGTGTTTGTACCTTGTCCGCATTTCAGATGCCATAAAATAACACATGCGGTCAGATATACCGACGCCTGTGAGTTTCATAGCAATAGCAACATGTTAACAGTTAATAAATACAAGACCTTATTATAGAAAGCAGCATGGCTCCACGCATGCACCGAGCCAGACACGGACGGGAAGAGACAGTTAACGAGAGACACACCTCCAATCAGTCATATATACACAGAGGAGACGGAGGAGACAATAGGATGCAGAAAGAAAAGACGGACAGAGAGAGACAGACAGAGACAGACAGACAGAGACAGACAGAGAGAGACGGATGAGTCAGTGAAAGAAAAATAAACATAGAGAGAAAGAGAAAGCCATAAAGAGAGAAAGCGAGAGAGAGAGAGAGAGAGAGAGAGAGAGAGAGAGAGAGAGAGAGAGAGAGAGAGAGAGAGAGAGAGAGAGAGAGAGAGAGAGAGAGAGAGAGAGAGAGAGAGAGAGAGAAGAGAAAGCCATAAAGAGAGAAAGCGAGAGAGAGAGAGAGAGAGAGAGCATCAAAGGGTAACTGAATACAGAAGACAGCGGCAGACAGTAATAATTCAAAACATCCCAGTCTATTATTGTTATCATTATAAATCATATGCTTAAACTGCTGCTTTTTTAAATAAGCCTCACTGCAGACGATCTAACGGACACTGAATGCTCCGCGAATGCAAGTCCGTATATTATAATTGTGGTCTTTGGACGACGGTGTATACCCTACACACAGCACACAACAATCTACACACATGCATAATAATCAACATCTTCTCACTGCGCAACATTTATTTACGTTAAATTTAATTGTGAACACACACGCACGCACGCACGCACGCACGCACGCACGCACGCACGCACGCACGCGCACACACACACACACACACTCACTCACATACACACATACACACATGCACATACACACACACGAACGCGCACATACACACGCACATACACACGCACATACACACACGCACATACACACACATACACACACACATACACACACATGCACATACACACACGCACATACACACACACACACACTCACACATATGCGCTCACACGCACGCACGCACACACACACGCACACACAAGTACCTACGCAAATGCACGCACGCACTTTGATTCTCAGTCTGTCCTCCTCGCTCTCTAATTCGACTCCTTTCCTCCCTCTGCCATAAAGTAAGCGCATGAAGAGACTGAACTTGCCCATATTTTCTGCCTCCGCTTCGAATGCATTTTCGCATTAAACTGTCGCTATCAGTTCCTGATTCCATCAGTCAGCCAGTGATTCGGTTAGTCAGTCAGTCAGTCAGTCAGTCAGTCAGTCAGTCAGTCAGTCAGTCAGTCAGTCAGTCAGTCAGTCAGTCATTCAGTCAGGCAGGCAGGCAGGCAGGCAGGCAGGCAGGCAGGCAGGCAGGCAGGCAGGCAGGAAGGCAGGCAGTTTGTCGATAGTCAGTCATCCAGCCAATCAGTCACTCATTCATTAGTTCATTCGCCTATTCTTTGTCAGTCAATCAATCAGTCAGTCAATCGATCATTTGGTCACTCATTATTATTAAGTCAGCCAGCCATTCAGTTATCCGGTAATTGATTATGTCAATTATTCATGTATGAAGTTAGTCAGTCAATCAGTAATTCAGGCAGCTAGTAATTCAGCCATTAGGTCATTCACTGATTCAATGCCAATCAATTGATCAATCATTCAAACAGTCAATCGTTCAGTCATTTGGTCATTAATCAATTCATTCATTAAGTCAATCAGTTTGCCCGTCATTCAGTCAGTCAGTGAGCCAGTCAGCCGTCATTCATGCGGTCATTCAGTCCATCCGTCATTCAGCCATTCAGTCCATCCGTCATTCAGCCATTCAGTCCATCCGTCATTCAGCCATTCAGTCCATCCATCATTCAGCCATTCATTCAGTCCATCCGTCATTCAGCCATTCAGTCCATCCGTCATTCAGCCATTCAGTCCATCCGTCATTCAGCCATTCAGTCCATCCGTCATTCAGCCATTCAGTCCATCCATCATTCAGCCATTCATTCAGTCCATCCGTCATTCAGCCATTCATTCAGTCCATCCGTCATTCAGCCATTCAGTCCATCCGTCATTCAGCCATTCAGTTCATCCGTCATTCAGCCATTCAGTCCATCCGTCATTCAGCCATTCAGTCCATCCGTCATTCAGCCATTCAGTCCATCCGTCATTCAGCCATTCAGTCCATCCGTCATTCAGCCATTCAGTCCATCCGTCATTCAGCCATTCAGTCCATCCGTCATTCAGCCATTCAGTCCATCCGTCATTCAGCCATTCAGTTCATCCGTCATTCAGCCATTCAGTTCATCCGTCATCCGTCATTCAGCCATTCAGTCCATCCATCATTCAGCCATTCAGTCCATCCGTCATTCAGACATTCAGTCCATCCATCATTCAGCCATTCAGTCCATCCGTCATCCGTCATTCAGACATTCAGTCCATCAGTCGGTCGGTCATTCAGTCCATCCATCATTCAGCCATTCAGTCCATCCGTCATTCAGCCATTCAGTCCATCCGTCATTCAGCCATTCAGTCCATCCGTCATTCAGCCATTCAGTCCATCCGTCATTCAGCCATTCAGCTCATCCGTCATTCAGCCATTCAGTCCATCCGTCATTCAGCCATTCAGTCCATCCGTCATTCAGCCATTCAGTCCATCCGTCATTCAGCCATTCAGTTCATCCGTCATTCAGCCATTCAGTTCATCCGTCATTCAGCCATTCAGTTCATCCGTCATTCAGCCATTCAGTTCATCCGTCATTCAGCCATTCAGTCCATCCATCATTCAGCCATTCAGTCCATCCGTCATTCAGACATTCAGTCCATCCATCATTCAGCCATTCAGTCCATCCGTCATCCGTCATTCAGCCATTCAGTCCATCAGTCGGTCGGTCATTCAGTCCATCCATCATTCAGCCATTCAGTCCATCCGTCATTCAGCCATTCAGTCCATCCGTCATTCAGCCATTCAGTTCATCCGTCATTCAGCCATTCAGTTCATCCGTCATTCAGCCATTCAGTCCATCCATCATTCAGCCATTCAGTCCATCCGTCATCAGTCGGTCGGTCATTCAGTCCATCCATCATTCAGCCATTCAGCTCATCCGTCATTCAGCCATTCAGCTCATCCGTCATTCAGCCATTCAGTCCATCCGTCATTCAGCCATTCAGCTCATCCGTCATTCAGCCATTCAGTCCATCAGTCGGTCGGTCATTCATCCATAAGAGAGACTTCAATCGGCGAAATCTCTCTAAGGAGCAGTGGAAGTAGAAGGCGCAGTGTCCGGTTTGAAGTGGATACTGCAAGCGAGCGCGAGTACATGAGCAAACACACAGACACACACGCACACACACTCACAGACAAACACACACAAACACACACGCACACACACCTACACACAGCGTGAGCCTGAAGTAAACCTCGCCCTGGTTGGCATAGTTGAGATAGCAACCGACGATGCAGGAACAGACAGAGAGAAAGGTACGAAGAGATACAGAAGCCGGCGAACGCACATATACAACATATACATACATGATACAGATAGGAGGCGTGCGACGGTAGAGATAAAGCCTCCGAAGGCGTCTGTTAAGACGAGGAGGTTTAGAACCGCGGACTAGGGACGGACGGTCGCACGGACACACAGACGGACACACGGACGGACACACGGACAGACAGACACACGGACGGAAGGAAGGAAGGACGGACGGACGGTGTGGATGTATACAAAGCAAAATCTTTGGACGGCTGCTCTAACA